>JAOBAY020015169.1:2500-14970 GCA_025331085.2 Zoanthus sociatus | reverse complement strand
TAATAATAATAATAATAATAATAATAATAATAATAATAGTGATTCTTTGAGTTTAGGGCGGCACACTCCTACCCAAAAACTAATGGAGTACCCCCTGGGTTCATTAATGTCAGAATAACTTAATATATATAGCTATTAGTTTTAATGGAAACCTGACTATTATTTTTTTTCATATTATGTTGTTTTTTTTTTTCTCAGAATTAGTACATCTTTAATCTCATTTCTTGAATTTTAAAGCTATAAAAACAAACGTGTTTACTAAGAAAACTTTAATTATTGGTAAATTATTTCTCTCATCTATTGTGTTTGGAACTTGCTTTTGCATTTTGGTCATTTGAAACATATTTTATTCAGACTAAAAACTTTAGATAACAAATTGAACTTGAACGTGATCGATTCATGCACTGACTAGAAGCTTTTCCTAATCATTAGATAGAGCTCGAACAGTAAAATTAACTGACTTTTATACACATGGAAATTGATTTTACAAGTGATTACTTAAATTCTTTATCATGCGAAGAATACATCTCTTTTATCCTCTAATTGTTTTAACTTTGCGGCAATTTGTGCATAAGTCTTTACTCTTATTAGTAAAGTTGGCCTCTTCACAAACGTTTGAGCATGCCATGCTGTTATACAGTTTAAAAGCATTTTCTATAGGAGACACTAAAGTTGAGCTTAAAAACGAAGCAATTTTCAATAGAAGGCATTGTTCGGAAATGGTCCACACTTTTTGGTTTATGGGTATATTTATAGAGGCCAAGTATTCTGCACTTCCAACTTTCTTTAGTTTTGTTGGCGTTGTTCTGTTTCTTTTCCTTTTTTGCAGATTTTGTTCTGACGATTCTATATTTACACTGATTTTTTTGCCATACTGGAGTTTCTACATGAGCTTTGGCTACCACATTCCATCTTATTCTTTAAGCAAGGGCATCTTGATTTTCTTGTTCCATCTACACACGTCAACTCTGCACCAGATTTACTGCTTTTTAGAATTTCCTCAGAATTTTTTTGTTTCTTCTGGCAATGTTTACACCTGCATTTCCTGGAACAAGGACATTCATTTCTTAAAATTTGAGCCTGCATATTAAACTATTGGGAAATGCTGCTGAAGTAAAAGTGGCAGCAGGAATCGAGCGAACTTTAACTTCTATAGTTTTGAGGCTATTTTGGCTTACTCATTTCTCTGAAGCTACTTTTCGTTCATCATGTGTCCAAGTGGGCGCACTACTGTTGAGTTTGTGCAACCAAAATAAAAAGTTTGCGTCTCTGGACGCAATGATGCACCCTAGATTCATCACTGCATGCACTTCGAATTTGTTTTTTATCCGCCATGATGTTCTTAGGCTTGATGGACCATGTTTTACTTCCTTGATCCATCATACAAACTGTTACAAATTGTTACAGAAAGACTAATTATAGCGTGTCTGTTATGTCATAAATTACATAGTATGTGAGGTTAGATAATAATCCTTACGACAGGTTAGAGGTTAGATAATAATCCTTACGACAGTGTTATAAGACTTACGAATATGCCTTTAAATTTAAAAACACAAATGTTTTAATGCCACAATTGCTTCAAGATTTTTGAAGTAATTAATGTTCAGTTATTTTCAAATCTCTCTCAGAAGCTTTCTATCGAAATTCTTTCTAGACAATATAAAAATGTGAAAAGAGTTTAGATTTATACAAAAAGTTTATTTTATGTTCTGGAGAACCAGTGACAATTAGAGTAATTTAATTCTTCAGTTGCTTTTGCATTCTCCTCGGTGCAGAAATTGAGCAGTTACGAATAATTCTACTCCAGTCGTAGATACTGTTTTCCTTTAATTTCCATAACTGACAGAGTTTCTTGCTTTGGGCTAAAGACTGAATTAGAGCAAACATGAGTTTCGACAAGACTGTACAACAATGGTTATAGAATGACTATTCAGCAACAAGCAGAAGTGATAATCCAAGCATTTTTCAAATTTCAATACTATATCTTTATCCATCATTACATGATACCATCTTTACTCTAGTTTAGGCACCCCTCCAATTTAATCCTTACGTTTTTCACCTTCGTCATTTGGTCACAGAGATCCACACCGCCCATGAACGAATTGTAATCATTTAGTACAGGTGGTCAAAAAAACCTCTTAGATTTTCAGACTCCATTTTCTCTAACTCTGTGCCACACAACATTTGGTCCAGGGTTAGTGTCCTTGTCGCTAGCAGGATCTTGGTTAATCCATTCTGGAACTTGTGTTGGGCCATGAATAGTACTAAGCATGAAACTATCTTTTCTGTCTTTCCAATGCAAAGCACTCATTCCATTCCAAGTCAGAGATGCAACTTGACCCCTTCTTGACAATCCTGTGTTCTTCAATTCTTGCATTAGAAAGCCACGGCGGTTTTGTGTAGTTCCTGCTGCAAAAATACCTCGTGCACACAACAAAGTGAAAGTAGTGGTCTTGTATAGAAGCTGTCCATGTAAAGATGGTGATGAGAATGGTACAGATGTTCTACAAGACTCAGCACAACTTTTCCTGTTTTGCCAATATTTCCTGCCTCTCGTTCATCTTTACCTGCATAAATTTTTACAGTACCCATTTCTCGCATTGCAAAGTTGAAAAGTTTTATTCCGAATTTAACCGACTTGTTGCGCATTCTAACCTTAATTTTCAATTTACCCTTGAAAGGGATCATGGGCTCATCAGCTGAAATTTCTCTTTTGCAGTTATAAAAATCTTTAGATCTTTTAACTGGACGATCTGCAGTGGGGCGAATCTTGTAAACATAATGGCCTTGCTCTTTGGTTTGCATGTGTGAAGGATCAACAAAAAATATGTGTTGTTTTATTGCAAAGTACCTTTTGCGAGAACTCAATATGTTTCTAAATCCAGGAATATGGAAAATACTAGTTTTTGCTGCTGTGTAGAAATACTGCTTGTCATGGGGAATAATGAGCATATCATTAGAAATTAACAGCATCGCAACGAAAGCCTTTATTTCTTCTGGTGTTACAAGCTTCCAGTTAGCTGCTTGTTTGGCTACCACATTTTTGTTAGTGCAGTCAAAAATAAATTGCACAAGGTCTACTGTATAAAACAATGAAAAAAAGTCGATCGCTCAACCATTTCCAGGAAGATTTATATTTTAAATTGAAGCTGGGAAGGTCGGCCTCAAAGTTTTCTTCGCTCCAAGTCATGTCAGCTTGTAAAGCAGCATCAAAACCATCAAGTTCAGAAAATTCAGCTGAGGCGAAAGAAATTGTTTCTAAACTTTCTGAGGCACTGAAATTGCCCTCGCTTTCCCTAGAAGACATACTCTCAAAGTTGATGTAAATTTATAAACCAACAAACTGCCTAACAATCCTGGGAAAATTATAGTCTGTACAACTGCAGAATGTGATTTACGGACATTCACGGCCAACTTTATATGATTGCAATAACAACAACAAAACATGTGCAGCTGAAACAGTTTTAATTGTAAAGTTTACAACCTTGAATTTTTCACCCACTCAAGTTTTGATCCTTCCTTATAAACTCTAAATTTGATGTTTTCCACATTCTCTATTAGCGTCCTAAGTAAACTTTACACCTGGCATCCTCCTTCCCCAACATTCCGTTCGAAGGTTTGGTAATTTATTCACGATTAAGTCATCCTCTCAAACAATAACTTCCTTTCAGCTCCAAGATAATTGTGTCTACTTGTAAGTTTTTCACTGATGCGTCAATAACTGTTTTGAAATAAAAGATCTTCGTGAATCAATAGAAACTCCTTTCAGACGTTCCTTCGAAGGTATTTAAAAATGGACACTTGTTGGCACCAACAGCGTCTCAGTCACGTAATATGTTTGGCCTCAAAAGAGGCCAGTGGTGGTGAAAGGGTTAAGTTTTTGAAATATAAGGTTTAATTTTCTTTTTGGAACTGATTATTTTTCGGGTTTTCAGATTTGGGTTCTTATGTATGAGTTTGTTTGCATTTGTTGGTTTAATATTCAGACTTTGATACTTTTCCTCTTGTTTTATTTTCAAAGCACTATTTTTATTTAACAATTGTTTTAATTCCCGAAGTTTTTGCTCTAATGATTCAGACTTATTGACATTTATTTCTGTGACATTGGCTTTAGGTGCCAAATGTGTAACATTATCTATTACATTTCGTTTTTGTTCTCTATTAAGTATTTCAATGTCTCGATAGTTAAATTTAATTAGTACTTTAAGATATTCTTGTTTCGCATGTCTTTTAATCTGAGACACTTCTTTCTTGAATTCCTTATCCTTATCCTTATCTTGAATTCCTTCCTTATTAACAGTTGCACTTGCAGCATAACGAAGGCTTTTTGGGCAGGTTTTCTTCTGCGTGTATAATTTTAGTTTTTCAATTGCCTCGTTGTTGTGCTTGACTTTCTCTGACAGCGAGTGTTGTTGTGCGGTTGTTCTGCATTTTTCTTTTTTTATGAACTTTGGACTCTGCAGTATTGACTGTTTTAGGATTTGGCTTTTGGTATGGTGGCACCTCTTTGCTGGCCTTTGTTTCTCGGTCTGAATCATCAAAGAGTTCAGTACTTTCTGTTGCCATCGTTGTAGTTTCAATTTTCGATTTCCGTTTGGGAAGATCGGGATTTCATTTTATGGAGAAGACTTGTCAGTTGCTGTTAATACTTTGGTTTTGGGTTTGATACGCTTGAATGTGAGCGAGCGACAGTAGGAGTTGAATCTCACTGCCACCAACTGATTAACAATATTTGTATCAATTAAGTCAATTTATTACAATAACAAATCTAGTCAATTTACCTTTATGGCAGAAGACTATCTGGGAACAAAATAAAGAATTTTATTGGCATTTTTGTTAGCCACTGATGGTATGAAACTATATCAAACATTAATTAGTATATATCAGACGTTAGCATCATTTTCAAGTATCTCATTTTAAATAGGGCAGTTCCAGTGGCAGTGAAATATTTATGCTTCATGGATCCAAAAACTGACAACTAGATAATTAACCTTCACAGCAACAAATACAACTCCCTAACCCAGGATTAAGTATAATCAGCTTATATCACAGTAAAACTAGATGGTACTGAACTTGAAAAGAGGAAAAATGCCTTGAAAGTTAAGCTAACTGATACTATATATTTTCCAAAGTTTAATTCAAGTACACCAATCTTATTAATTTAAAAAGTCAAAAGTTACAAACTATATTTAATGCTGCCAACATTAACTCTGATAAAAAAGATTTAAAGCTGAAATGTAATTCATATGTACATAGTAGTAATGAAAATATGAAAAGTTAATAAAATTGTTAAAGAAAGGAAAGATAGGTTAGTATTAGAGTAAAAAATTGTTTGACCACACATCAAATACATGATTTTACGGCACTTAAACTTAACCAATCCTTGAAATTTCCTTGATTCATTTTCAAAGAGTAATTTAAAAAAAATACAGCTGGGGAATTCTCAAATGTTTTTAACCACCAACGATCTACTTATTAATTATAACTTAAGTAGAAAAATGCACCCTAAAACCTGCATGTTTTGTCCACTTCTTGTGGTCGAAAAGAGTACCAAGAATGTCTTCATGAGATACAGATTCGATAATGGAACCATTGATTGGAACTTTGATTTCGCGTAGTTCTTTGTGTTTCTTGGAAGTGGTAATAACAATCGTTTTCGATTTTTCTTCACTTAGGACCATATTATTTTCAATGCTCCAGTTCACTAATGGCACTGCCTCATTGGTTAGTTTGTCTTCCACCTTGTCAATTGTATTTCCTGACACATATTGAGTCGCATTGTTTACTAGCCCCATTAAAATATTTGTGGCTCGTCCAGCCGTAATAAGAGATTTCTTTTTAGGGTTAATTTGTTTGATGTAAATGATTTATTATTTTTCCTTAAACTATCAAAGTTTGGACAATGATACATTGAAAACAATCATGGTCTCGTTGGAAACAAAAAGGAACTAGTTCCTTGCTGCATGAAAATGGCATTTTATTCTGAGACTTTGTTTTGATGCAGCAACCGAAACTTTCTTTTTCTCTGAAGACATGAAAATGTTTCAAACACAGTGGTCATAGCAATAGTACAATAGTTTGCTCTGATACATGTGCTTAATGGTCAACTGATTGTGGGTGGGGCAATATGAAGAGCAGAGTTTGAGCCCACAAGACCTTTATCCAGTTGTCTGAATTCCTTTTTGAATGAGAGCCTTTCTGGTGTTCTTGTAAATTACATTGTTGTTTCTTCTATAAGATGGAAAAACAATGTTTTCCAGCACTTTTCTTTTGTGTATCATTTTGTAATGTTGAAAAGGTTGAATCTGTTTGTTATAATCTTTTACTGCCGGTAGAGTATTCACTCTATAAGTCACAAACAGACCATTTTCTTTTTTCCTCTGCATCATATTAGTTTCAATTGCTTTGAAACGTTTTTGTCTTGACAAATACTACTTTATTCTATCAAAACCGTATTGATGTACCACAACCAGTATTTTTCTGAAGATAGCTTTGGAGTCTATTACATTAAACAATCCTGTTATCCTTAAATGTTCTAGTCCACGAACAGTCCCTAGAAGAATAAGAGTTGTCACAAAAGTGATAGCCTTGGCTGCCTAGAAAACTCTTGAAGTTTGAGAGTTTTTTTGACCATGACATCTCAGTTATATAGCTCATTTTCATGATTGTGCGGTTTTGCTTATCTTAGGTCTTGGTCATCTTCTAGATCAGAACATCTTTGAAAATCAATAATTTTCACCAAGTTCTTCATTCAAATTGCCAAATATCTCCTTGTATTTCTCTTCAGAAATTTTGATATGTTTAGTTGCTATTATTTCTCAACCTGTGGTCCATCTTTTGAACCCCTATTACTCTCTATGGATTTTAAAATATTTGGCGTTTGGTAGCATTTAATTTGCTAATATCTAACCACAAAAAATGAATATATTTAGAGTATGTATTACCTTACAGGGAAGGTTAAAGTGTTGGTGGTTGAAAGGAATCTTTCTTCTGTCCAGGTTAAGTGGATTATTCTCTGGTGAGGCAAGTTCCTGTAAACGTTAACATTTACAAAAACAAAGAATACGAAATATATAAAAATAAAACATGGGTAAAAACAAATTATAATCAGTTTTTCTATTTTTTCCTCCATTCTCTTGTTTTTTTTAAAAAAAGCTTTGTTCAAATGACCAAAGTGATTATATTTAGTTACTAAATGCACATTACTCTTAATTAATGATAAAACCAATAAATAGTTTTTAATGTTGTATACATGGGCATACATATAATATTTAACAGTTGATAAGATGGAAGTTGACTCTTCAACATTTCATTTTCATTGGGGATATTTTCCACCAAAGTGTGGTCTTTAACTTGACAACAATTGGTTGCAATGATGTTGGTTTGCTGCTCTAATAATGTGACAGAAATAAGAAATTTTAACTGGTTTTCATTTTATTGTTAACTGTTGTTACATCTGGTAGCAAAGGAGGCAAAGCTGATGGGTGTGTTTTATTATATGAATTGGAAACAATACTTGTCACACGACTCTTTCTTCCCGTGTTGCTGTTATTTTCATACTTTTATGGTACTGTTTTTTTTTACTTTGCTGCGACTATGAAAGAAACGTGAAAAATGGGAAATTCCATCAGCCCAATGATACAGCTTGAGGAAGACACACCCTCACACCATGATGACGAAAAACTTCCTATCCTAAACCTCAGTGTGTGGATTGAGTGGAAGAAGAGAATGGCACCACCAGCGAAAAAATCAGATACCAGTTCTACCGGAAACCCATGGCCAACCCACTGCTGATAATGGCAAGATCAGCAATGCCCGAGAGAGTAAAACGTATGGCGCTGACCCAGCAAGCACTAACAATCATGAAGAATACATCACAAAAACTCCCAGAAGATCTAAAAACACAGTTATTGTCAGAGTTCTCGGGATGGATTCAAGCTAGTGGCTATGGAGACAGATATAGGTTAGAGATTATCAAATTACACGCCGCCCTCTGATAGACGCCGGGTCAATTCACATAGAAATGACAATAAACACCTCCCTCTAATACGCCCCCCTCCAAAAGCGGCGTTTTATTGGAATAATTGCAGGAGAATACGACAATATAAAATGTTAAATGATCTTATGATGGATTCACAGTTAACTGTTGTGTTAAAATATGGGGTCTTTCTGAGTGTGATTCCAAAATAGACGCCTCCCTCTTTTACACGCCTCCCTCCAATACATGCCTCACCAAGTTTGTTCAAAAGTTAATAAAACGCCCCCAGTGTGTATTAGAGGAAATATGGTATCGTTCTTCTTTTAAAGTTGTTCTTATTACAAAAAATTGTGTGGATTATTATTTGTAAAACATATCACCGCGGTAGAAGTTCCCCAGGCATCTGCATACAGTCTAATGTAGTACGTTCCTCAGAAAAGAAGAGGGTATGGCAGATGACATCGGTTTCGAAACTTTTCTGATATTTTTCATTGACTGCTAAAACGAATTTACATTTTTCCAAAATGGGGTCTTGGGTTGTAGCTGACATAGGCTTGATGATGAATAACTACCGTATTTATCAGGGGATTTAAGCCTTACTATTAATTACTATCAAGTTTGTTAGTATTAAAAAAAGTGTATGGTACTTTCCCTTTGATGCTGCATTTATGGACCCAGAGATTGACCAACCCCTATGGCCTGTTCTACAAAAGTAATAAAAGTTTAGATTTATTTGTAATTCACAAGAGAGTTCAATAATAGAGAATAATCTGGCATAACACATGTGATCTCTTGTTCCTGCTTCTACTCTCTTTAATTATTTTTCTCTGTTTCTCTTCGTCCATCGGCTCGTCAGACGAGGAATGGTATCTTGTTCTTTAAGAGTAGCTTCAGCATTTTCTTTATGGTTGCTTTCATTTTCTGACAACGGCATCTAATGTCATTTATTAATGTAGTTATCTTTCAATATTTTTAGTTAAACATTAAGAAAAGTTTGTAGATATCAAGAAACGATAAACTGTAACAATTGTTAAACTATAAAGTCTAAAAAATATTTGTGTTTTTGTTTTTTCTACTTTTATAATTCAAAAACTATTATGGCTCAGTTCGCATAAAGTTAACAAAACGTTGTATGTATTAAGAAATGATAAACTATAATGAATATTTTTGGATTTTTTATTTCTATTTTATAGTTCAAACAGGATTAAAGTTAAAATGTACCAATAGAACAACTATCTACACAATGATAGTACTGCTTGTTAACTTTCCCAAGCGCTTTTGTTAGAGACAATCCTTACGTCTCATTTGTCTGATTCTGAAGGCAGACGTTTTTTCTTTCCTTTCCTTGTTTTATGCTTTTTAAGTGTGGGTTGTTCTTGCTCTTCTAAGTTAACACCAGAAGGTCCCGCACCTTCATCTTCCTCATCACTGGAGAATGCACTTAGAAGGTGCCTTTTTACACCTTCCACTGTTAGAGGTGGTTTAGGTTTTTCTCCAGTGCATTGAGATGAAAAAAATGTAATTAAAGTTTTATCGTTTGGGCATCTTTGCAATTCGTTATCCGTCCCATCCTTCATTTTAAGTTTCAAAGCATAATTTGGGCCGTCCATGATAGACCTGATTATTCTCAAGTGGCTTACTGTAATTTAAAGCCCCATCCCAAGCTACTCAATTTCGTCAAGAAGCAACTCTGCCCTAGCCATAGATTTTAAGAACATTTTCACGTTTTTTTCTGTGCATTCCAAATTATTTCTTACGTTTAACGGATGAGAAGGATCCTCAGTTGCCCTAAAAGTTTCTTTAACAACTATCATATTTAAATTTTCTATCATGTCTAAACATTTCCCTATGTTCATCTCAATAGTCTCTGCAGTTTCTGAAAGTGCAATCTTAGGCCTCGACAAATATTCACAGTTAATTACGCTCATATTCTTTCTGCATTTCAGCCATTGGCACGGGACCCTTAATGTTTCTTTACGGCCTCAAGAAAAACCGAGGAAAATGATTAAAATATTGGACACCTCGTACAGGCGACTGGATTTTCTTGCTTACATAGGGCATATTCTAATGAAGCAAACAATTTAAATGTTATTTGCCATTACTGGGTTGTATTGTTCACATTTCATTTTAACCATAAGATATAAGTCGCTTAACTTTCTAATTCTTGAATATGCTATGTATGCAGTCCTTGCTGGGACAGTGTCACTGTCCAACCATAATATCATACCATTAAGACTTTTACCTTGCGCCTTGCATATGCTGGATGCATAAGCTGGTACAATGGGATAAGTTACTTTACGGACCCCAGTATCACTTACTGTACTTACCCCGTACCTGTTCATTTAGTTTTCCTGCCTTCATCTTCTCTTGGCAACCTGAACAATTGATAATGCAATATAGACAAATTAATCGATGTTCAGCAACTTGGACCAAACACATCTCTTTTCTATTGTGAAGTGTCTTTTTGGCAAAGGACCCTTCACAATTCAAGACTCACAGGAACAAAAATGGTTCTTGTGTAACTTGCTCGGTAGCCTGTCTATCGACAACCATCGTGAAGGCAGCGAACCATTAAATTGGAAATTAACTTTTGCATGTTCAATGCAGGATGCAGCAGTGCTACTGTCAGTTGCCTATCCTCATTATCAACATTTGAAAACACTGATGTTGCAGTAAATGCATGAGTAGCAAGAACTTTGGCTTACTGGACAGCAGGCGTCGCTCATAACATAATGGGTATAAGAAAACAATGTCAGTCATGTTAGATGTATTTCTGTCCATACATTATTTTTTGCCATTTATTATTTTCTATTCTTTTCCATGCTAGTATAAATTTATAATTTACACTGATATAATTTTTAAAATTGCTATGGTAGGTTACAATAATATACTACACTATGAATGCACCCTATGATAAGGTCTTGGAAGGAAAATCATACCTCGAAAGTAATTTCCATTTCTTTTCATGATTTGCCTGTTTTTAATTTTGTATGGCAATTGTTTTTTCTACGTTTCCTGCTTGACTAATTTTATGAAAAAAAAAAGTTCTAATATTGGTTTTTGTTCGTTTAAATTACAAGAAAATATTTGTATTTTTCCCAAAAGATAATATGATTGATTAAGCAGTCAGGATGATTAACATAACCAAAGCAGATGTCCATACATACCTAGTAGGACGAATGAAGTTATTGTCTACTCTGTAAACGAACATTTCGCGATCATGTTCTCCAAATTTTACCATTTTTAAACAGATTTTAGATGGAAAATTACCATTCCCCCTGATAACCTGGTTGACAACTCGTGAGTGGCACAGAGCAACTAGATAAGTAAACATTTTTATTAATGAGAACTTTTACTTCTGAGAACTAGGTCTCGATGGACTTGGGCACACGTAACGTTGTGTGGAAACATAACTGGAATAACAGAAAGTTTTTAAATTGTTATTAACTCAATTAAACTAAAAAAAAGAATATTTGTTACTGGGCTTTTACATTACAATATACAATATCCCATTGTAGTGAAATTTAAAATTTTATAAATTCTCACAGGAAAAAATCTTTTTATTTTAAAGAAAAATAAAATCATGTATCATGCACTTCAGTACTCAAGATTTAAGATCTTTTCTGACCTTTCACCATTTTTTGTACAGATTATAATTTTAACTTTGACGAATTTCAAGGCATTCACTGTGATAGAGGACTCCAGTCTGAAACGCCAGTTAACAATTTGCTTTTTTCACCATGGTGTAAAATTTATTTATTTGTATAACTGCTGAGGAATTTCAGTTTCAAAGCATCATTGCTGCGATCTCTTGGGTGACCAGCAACACTATTGCGAACAGTGTTTCAATCTCGGAAAAAATCTTGCTTCCAAATTCAATTCAATGCCGCTCATGCAGCTTCATAAGTGGTGCCTTCTTTCTCGCTCGAAGCAATCCTAATTCCATGTGATGCTTGGGCCAATGCCCCAAAACCAAAGTGGAGAGCAGCCGATATGGTAGCCCACTTCACATGTCACTTTCCAATCCACTTGTGCTTAGTGCATCTCTGCCAGACTAGAAATTTTATTCATTTATTTGGATTTTGAGTGCAGCCAGGTAGCAGCGCTCTAGTGGAGTATCACTAGAGAGGAGATCATATGTGGGTGTTAAAAATGCAATAAATATGGGATTCTCCGCCTTGAATTTCTTACTACAGTCGATTCCTGATAACTTAAACCCTCGCTAACTCGAACCTCGCGCTAACTTGAACCAACATCGATATCTGAAATGTTATCAAGCTAAAACAAACCAAGTTTCCACTCTAAAATAAAACAATTTTTAGATCTATTTGCAAAATTCATTAATAATTCATAAGAGTTTGTACCAATCAATTTACACTACCTGAGTCATATGTTACGGTTGTAAACCCCAATAGAAATCAACTGTCTAAAAGCACGGGGAGGGTTTGAAAAGGTAGCAGGGAAAGGCTGGGGTTGATGAATTACAAATTAT
>JAOBAY020015126.1:0-14971 GCA_025331085.2 Zoanthus sociatus | reverse complement strand
AAACCTGCAAATCTCGGTAGCTATATCTTAAAGGCATTATATCCAAGTTCTTTGAAACTTTCCAAACTTTGTAGTTTATTCATTGATCAGCTTTCGCATTCTCCCTAACATTCAATTTTCTTTTAACCACACTATAAGAACACAGGGAAAATGATTTATTTCTTAAATCTTTCAAGGCTGCCTTCTTTCTAAACTTAAGATTCTCCTATATCCCAACATAATGTTGTGCTGCAAGCCCCTTAACACTAAATTGTACTAAATATATTATTTTTTACGACTTGAATAATGCATCTTGTTAATTCTTTCAAAAGAAAGGCAGAAAATAATATTCAGTAGAAAGCACAAATAAACACAGTGTGTTCTGTTCCCCTAAATTTGTGACATTAAGAACAATAAACATTAAAATTGATATGGGATCCCTCGAAGCATTTGAATTGTTCTTTTTTAAACTAATTGCTAATTGCTAATTTCCACATTTTAGAATCTAAAGAGTTGTCGTGTAACTTAGAAAACAACAGAAATACATAGAGCTATGCAAAATTAAGTAAGGGGAAAACCCAGATTAAAAAAATTCAAGAGCTTCCGAGGGCACAAAATTAAGGAGCCTGAAGTAAACTATGAATGCCACTCACCCTCGTAAGACAGTTGCACATATTTGCATAAGCAACACTAAACCCAGGCTCGCTGATGGCCTAAAGAGAAAAATTTAAATGATGTAAGTTTAAACTGAAAGAGTGAATATTAATCAACAAATCATAAAATATAATTAATGGTGATGGAATAATTACCTTCTCAAATATTCTGTCAATCACTCCCTCTAGTCTTTCAGGTGTGTCAATCTCAAGCTCCAATATCTGGTTTGTCAATGTCTGAAATTTCTGTGGTGTTAACTTGTTCAGGATACTAGTAACTTTGCGATACAGTTCCTTGATTATCAACCAGAAAAATAATGAAAAAAAAATAAGTACTGTTGCAAGATCATAGTATTACCCAGGATAAATAGGATGGATGAAATGGAAAAAAAAACATAAAGGAAAGGGAAAAATAAGAGAATGGAAATGAAATGGGAAAAAGAAAAGAAAATGGAAGGAAATAGGAAAAAGAGGTAAAGAATGAAAATGGAAAGGAAAAACTATGGTCTTCCCGATAAATGAAATTAAAGGAAATAAATGACTGAATAGATGAAAGTATCTTGCACCATTTTACATCAAAGCAAGTAACACAGTACCTTAATATAGGAAATTAACGAAGCCCTATATTAACGCGACAAAAATTAACACGCCATAAAATTAACGCGAATTTCTGTAAAGTTACATTAACGTGCACTAAATTAACGCGATTCTGCGTCTGAAAATGTTTTACGTGCATTTAATTAACGCGAATTTGATGTCTTAGGTATAATAAGCTATAGCAAACTGTGCATTTTTCAAGACATAACAACAACTTCCAACAGAACTCAAAGTTTAATATCAATCACATTTGATGATATGTATATTAATATAAGCAGGTAGGTACATGTAAGCATGATTTAAGGCATGTAAAATACGGCGGATTAAGGTAAGGTATCTACGTTTGAATCGAAAGGCAGGTATGTTAATGCTCAAAAGGGTCCAGGGATGAAAAACATCCTGTCTCTAATATTTTTTTTAGGGGGCCTACGTAATATGTAATTTGGCATGAAATAAAGGTGTCTTCAAATAACGATACTGTAAATTAGTGGTATTTTAATTAACGTTGCCATAAATTAAGGGGCATTTAATTAACGCGAATTTTTGAAATTCGCATTAATAACACGCTTCGTTAATTTCCTATATTAAGGTAAGTTGAACAACAAAACCCATACACCAGGCTTAGATTAAAAACAAAGATGCGATATTCAACTGTATGTTGAAATGTTCAATCATTACGATAAGGAAATGACAAAGCTCATGTTTTGAGTGTTAACAGATTGCCCTGATGAAAATCTAATGCTTGAAACATCAGTTTTGTTCTTTTCTTAAGATCAAGATTAGACCACATGTTTTACCCACACACCTTGATAGTATCTAGGAATATGTTCAGTTTTAGAGAGATGTTTTAGCTAGTCTATAGACATAAAATGCAAAAATTAAGAAAAAAAAAAAAACGAGAATGAAAATCTAAAAAAAAATATTTTCTAACAATGAAGGTGGATTGTGCTTGTTTGTGTTCTTGGCCATAGCAAAAGATGCTTTATAATGCAGTTTATTGTAAGATTTTTGGTAAATAAAAGCCTTTTATGAAGGACAGTCAGGAAGGAGTTTTAGGTTGGCATACTGGTCATCAGCCGCACATTTCACATCTATAACCTGGGATCTATTCACAGGATTAGCATGTGGGGCTGAGATTTGTCAATCTCAATCTGACTGTGAGCATTTTTCTTAGGATACTGTGGTTTTTCTCCCTGTACAAACTCGACTTCACACCACGATTTGAGCCAATGAGCAATTAATCATTAGCCTTTGACTAGGAATAATGGGTAACCACTTCCTAAACAATTAACATTAAATGCAGGGTTGTCACTAAGCGCCGGCTGACAGCGAAATTCGCCATCTAAGAAAGTGGTAATCACCGGCTGGATTTGGCCATCCATCACTCGAGAATGGTCAACAAACCATTTTTTTAGCCATTTTTAACCGGCTGAAATGAAATACCAACCGCCAGACAATTTTCTTAGAGACAACCCTGTAAATGAAGTATTTGTTTTGTTGGACAGATGTACCATTTAGAGCAATTCCTTCTAATCAACAACAGTATCCTTCTTTAAAAACATTAAGAACCAAATTAAAAACCATTTGGTCTAAACTTCGAATAGGTACTCCATGCTACTGTATCAGACCAATGTATTAAATATTTTTGCCAAACTTCAAAAAATGTATTTCTATAAATTGATAACTTGTACACCATCAGTGTGTTTCTTAAGGCTGGTACACCGGTACATTGTACCGACGTTCCCCGATGGCTGTACCGGTTTTTCCCAACTCAAAAGTTCAAAATAATTCTGGGGATGTCCCCAGACCTCTCTAGATACTTGAGCATTCGGCACTTGATGACCTCGTACCCACTCCAGGTGTACCTCCTTTCCCACTTAGTGTACCCCACTTCCCAGGCGTTAAGAAACACACTGCCCCCTAACGATAATCTTTGGTTTCTCCTGTACTGGACACTGATCAAACACAAGTTTACTTAGCATTTAACGAGACAGATACTCTCATTTAACCACACTTAGTCTTTTTTGGTAGAAAAGTTTATAACACAAAAATTTCAAATCCTGTTTAAGCATGAAGATCTTATATCTTAATCAACCAACTAGCAATATTTACAGGAACACAGATTAACTTTTTTATATTATTGGATAAAAAAAGGACCAAAAACTAGTACTGTGCACAGTTTTCTCAAAGAAACATAGCTGCTCTTAATTAATAACTTTTAGGGCATTTTTACCAAGTTTTACAGGTTATACCTCATAACTCCATGTGCACTGGAGTCCAACATTATTGTATAGACATCGTCCCAGCTCCACATCTTCATCATCAGATTGGGCCTCCTCTAGACATCTCTCTAAATTTGGGGTAAGTTTAGCAAGGGCACTGTGACTAAGGATCACTCCTGGTCCCCCCTGACAGTATCTCTGATGAGAATAAAGATTAACCTTTTCTGCTGACTTGTCAGCTCCAAAGATATATGCAGATGGATGACCAATATACAAATCCAGTGAGCTGTTAATATTATTAAGAAATTCAATTAGTTTATCTGGCTTTATATACATGGAATCTTCAGCCCTCATAAACCATTCATAGCTATTAATATAATGATCACGCATGTATTTAAGCATTTTAAATGAGATTGTTATCTTTGACGTTGAATCATCTCCTTCAATATCTAGCAACTGAACAACTGGCAAACCAAGTATTTTGTTGTATTTTTCATGAAAATCAGCATCTCTTGAGTATGGCGTGAAAAAAATAACTTTTGGCAAAGCGGCTGCCCAAGTATTGTTAATTGCTAAAACTAATGAGTCTAAGTGTTCCTCTGTGGTCAAAACACCAACTAACAATTTTTCACGATGGCCAAGTTCGCTAGCCACGTAAAAAGGTCGTAGATTCATGTTGAAATATGTAGCTTTTGGTGGAACAGTTCGGTGTGAAACTGTTTCGGCGTTTTTAATGCTTTGTTTTTTCTCAGTAATTTTCTTTTCACGACCCTTCAGTAACTCCGACTGTTGTTTTCCAAGGATAAGGGCTTGTGATTCTTCTAAATCAAAAAGACAATTTTGCTCAACGACAGGAATGTAGATCATTGACAAAGCAAAGCCCAGACTAACGCCAATCACTGCCGGAATAAGAGAACGAAATCGAACGCCGGCTCTGTTTATTTTCATTTTTCTCTTACAAGAAGACCCAACGCGATTATCAAACTGCGAGCTTACGTGAAAGTGACTTCTCTCTAACTTTCTGATCTCATTCTCAGAAGATCCGACCGTGTGGTTAATAAAGCGATGAAAAGGAAACATTTCTTCGGCGATAAAAGAACCACAGCTTTCTCTGCATACGAGTATTCATCTCCTTTGGGATTCCTGAATCGATAAAAGCAACCATAATTTGTATCTATTGTGTTTGTTGTTTGCCGCTATGGCGGTTTGTTGATCCAGGAGCTGTTTCCCATTGGATTCTTTGATAAAGTCATAAAATTTACATAACTTGTCCATAAACGTTGTCAAAAGCCGGTTCAACTGTGTTTATTCAGGTGACGCAAAAGAACCATGTTAAAAATATATTTTCTCCTCCATAAATCTCCTTTCCTGTGATAAAAATGTCATTAAATTACAGGAAAATTAAAGAACAGCAAATATAAAGTTGATGTAATATTCTAAACATTAAGTTTAAATAGGGTAAGTTTTCTTAAGTACACAAAGGTTTCTGCAGGTACCAAACACCTTGGTTTATCTGGATGAGCCCACAAAATGCAAGCGGTTTTTACACAGGTAGCCCAAGCTCTATTTAGTAAAACGAATATTTTTTAAAAACAATTATAGGAAATTAAAAACCCACGTAAAACGTTTTACTAAATTAACGCGAATATTTCAAAAATTAGGTTTACATGCATTAAATTAACACGATTTTTTTCGAAAAATAGGTATACATTCATTAAAGTAACGCAAATTTTTACGATAAGCATCTTACTTTATTTACTTCGATTTTTGCCACTGGCAATTTACATTTCTGCTCTCAGTACAAATCTCAACATACATATAATGTCCCATGGAGAAAAAGAGACGTTTACAGTTGAGTTAGCTTTTAGGGTTGCTCGATTGTGGTAACAACTTAAAGAGACAGATGAATATCAGAGCCAGTAAAAAGACATTCTTTTACCCAGCTATAAGATATCTTGTCCAGTAGTGACTCTGAGGAGCCTGTAGAGGAGTCGTGCATGACAATTTTCTAATGAAATAAAGGTGTTTTAAATTAACAATGTTATTAAATAACATGCATAAAAGCTAAATCAACATTTATTAAGATACATTTAATTAACACAAATTTTCCAAAATCGATTAAATAAAGTGCATTGTCATGTAATTTCCTATAATAAGGTAGTCTTTTTTAAAAAAATATAGTTTGGCTAGTTTGGCTAGCCGAAATATAGTACTTTGTTTTAACTGTATATACGTCGTGTTGACTTCTTAACTTAAAATATATCTATAGTAGTGTAGTATGCGTGCTTGATAAAACATGAATCGGCTAGCTTACCTTTAAAAAAATCGCAATGAAATCCAATAAAACTTCCACAGAGTGTTTATGAATCCCTATAATGTACCGTGGATAAGTTTGAGAGAGTTTTGTTCAGTTTAACTTGACTTTACCCCACCAGTAATAATAGAATTACTGCGGGGCCCGAAAATTAAATTAAACTGAACAAGGCGTTAAACTCAGCCACACGGTACAATATAGGGACCCATAAACACGCCATGGAAGTTTCAGTAATAACAGAATATAGGGATTCATAAGCACGCTATAGAACTTTCATTGCATCTTTTGCGATTTAAGGTAAGAAATTTATGTTTTATCAAGCCCATATAAATTCCCATGTATTTACTGTTAATCAACACTACTATAGAGCTTGGGCTAACTGTGGTTTTTGTCAGTGAGCTTTGCCACGTGACCAGGCAATATAAAACCGGCTCCTTGCTCCCCTACAGACTACACCATCGCTACCGGGATCGATAATCATTTATGCGGGTTAATACATTCAGTTCATTTTCGACCATACTTATGTCAAAAAAAAAATTTAGAAAAAGAAAAAAATTAAGTAAATTAAAAAAGTAATTATATTATTACTGGTGGGGTAAAGTCAAGTTAAACTAAACAAAACTCGCTCAAACTCAGCCACAGGACATCAGTTAAATGTATCCACAAGCAAACAGCAAGAACCAAACAAAAAGAAAATTAGGTTAGCGTCATACCCTCAAATATTTAAAAGGGTTTTTTTTGCGGAGCAGCGGATTCTCTCCTTTACTCAGAGTTTCCTCATATTTCAATAAGAGCTAAAGGCACACATTTGATAATATTTTCTTCCTCACGATTCAATCTATTATGGATTACTTATATCTACATGTTGCTAATATTAGCAAGTTTTGAATTTTGAACCAGCTATCATGAGTTCGCAGAGGCTTCGATGGGAAAACTAGAACTAATAATCCCTCTTAAATTTTAAATCCTTTTTGACAGAGAAACGAGTAAAAATATTTTAAGCAGGGAAGGGTTTGGTGGGCAGGACGAAACAGGAGTAAGCTTAGTTATAGAAACGTATAATATCTATGGCTATTATTATCGTGTTTGCAAAAAAAATAAATTTCCCATCGGCATTTGAAAATTTAATTGCAGTTTTGGCTTTCGCTCGTACACATCATTGTAAATGGCATTCATAATTTCCTTTGCTTAGCTTTGCAGTGAAACAAAAAATATATAAGAAGAAATCAATTAAGAATAAAGAAAAACAAAGGCGAAATTGTTTTTTAGAAAACGGAAAACGGAAAACTTTTACTTCCGGTCAAACTATCAGGTTTCTGAGAATTTCTCAGAAGTGTTGCGTCATCGATTTAGATGTGTGATGAAAACTATAGTGGTCAGTATTCTCAAAAGATTCTCCTTTTAGTTTTTCCTTTAATCGTTTCCTCTGTGATCAAAGATCAGAACACAAAATGTGGGCAATCGTATGAAAAGTACAGCTATTATTAAGTTTTTTTTTCACGATGGAAGCTGTTGTTACGGGTGGATTGAGTTTAGCGTTTAAACTAATGGTGAACAAACTTCGTGATCAGAGTTCCCAACATCTGAGATACCGCGATGTATCTGACCAGAAATTTCGAGAATTTATAATACGAGAACTGTTTGAAATCAAGGAAAAACTACAAGGTCTTTGTAAGCGAGACTTAACCGCCGCAGCTAGTTATTTCAAAGAAGGCGTAGAATTATTAGTTCAACACATTTCCGGAATGCAACCAGAACTAGAATTTAAGCAAGAAGTGCTTCAAAGCCGAAGAAATCGAGGGCAAGATCTTGCAGGTCTAAGTGCCAGCGGTGTTCATTCAACCACGAGTCAACAACGTTCAAAACAAGACGACGAAGATGAGCAATTTATTGTCCTGTATCTTTTGACGGAGGGAAGGAAAGCCATTGAACTCAACCCGAAAGATCCACTTTTAGCCGCAGCCAAGAACAAGTTTTTGTTCGCGTCCGACCGTGCGCATTCGGCATTTAGTAACGAGGCGTTGGACGCATATGATCGTGCGTTGGCAATGAAAATCAAAGTTGCCGCGACCATTCTCCAAAATTTAGATCAACCAGAAGTTCCGGTCGTGCTGTCACGGGGGTTCCTCGAGCAGCTAAATGGGGTGAAGGAGGTATCCGTCGCATTTACCGTTAAATACGGCCATTTCACAGTCAGGAAACTTTTCTGCGAGCTGCGACGAGACGCTTTACTATCTACTGTTGTGTTAATCCACCGCATTCTCTGGGAATTCACCCATATTTGTGCAAATAGCAACGATGACAACCTTCGTGACAAAGCCAACAACTTGCTCAGAAGTTGGCCTCTTGTGATAACCGACAACAGGCGACAGAAAATTCATCCCGTAATGGAGGATCAAGTTAGTCAACCGTATCACAGCTTTTTGGGAGAACAAGGTGAAGATGAAAGACATATCAACAACCCTATCGACCTTGCAACCACAGGCAAAGGAGAATTTGTTGTAGTCGAGAGCATGGGCAAGATTAAGTTGTTTGATGAGACGGGAAACTACAAAGATACAATCTTTAATATTGGTTTCTGTAAAGCGAACTCGGATGAGCTGGGCGGCGTTAGCATTGTTTCGTTGCTTCACCCACAGAACATCGCTGTCGACTGCAGCAATAACGTCTACGCATGTAATAGTTACAGGTGCAGTGATAACATTTTTTATTTTACATTTTATTTGTTATTCCCACAAATTACAGTACCTAAAGTATTAAATATTTTACATAAACAGGTGTGGAGAGCGGACATCACAAAACCATAAAGCTTGTACAACGGGATGTCCCCTTGTTACATGGATATCAAACAATAGATTTAGGGAACAACTAGACATTAAGAACAATATTGGTATAGAAAATGAGCGAGAAATAATATAGTATAGGGCGTCATGACGACGTACAAATGGCGTAAGTGGTGACAATCTAACATTGACAGATGACGTGCTGTGACAATGACGTAACAGTAAAATAATATCATGTGATAGTGACAAAGACATAAAAATAACATTCAGCGATAGTGACGATGACATCATATAGTAGATAAATGGAAAGAGCCTAGGTACTAGATTAGTGAACTGACTGAAGCCTGTCACGCAATGTAGTCATAAAACCATTATCAACGTACGCAGCATTCGAAGTGGTGCTTGACGTCCTTCGTCTGAGCTTTGAAGCCACAGAATCCCTCTTTCCTTGTTTGCATTTTACTGACAAATTGCCTACGGTAGCGCTAAGACTATTTGATCTCATACGTTATGTTACTTCATTTCGTTTTTCACGGTCCGTTAAAAGTTCAAAATACAAAGCTAAAAATGTGTACGAAAGCATTGCACAAGTAAAGCGCAATGCATAGTGTTGCGCGTTTACCATTACTTATGCCGCCCTGCTTATGTTCGTTTTCAGAACCCGAGCCTTTTTGCTAGTTATGCCATGCAGATGAGGCCTAAAAAGGCGAATACAGCTGTCCATGACTGCTAGCAATCAGGCTCTCTTTACGGTAATTTAAAGGGAGTAAATCCCGCTACCAACGTGGTCATAGTGCAAAATATAGTGGCTTCAAGTTAGCTAGTAACACGATTATGCTATTTATACTTGAATTCATATTTCTAGCCACATCCCACAAGCATTACGCTTTTACCATTACCTATGTTTGCTAGCTATGCCATGCTGATGAGGCCTAGAAATCTCAAAACAGCTGCTAATAAGATCTAGCGAAGGCAGCTAGTCCTCTCAGGGGTAAGCCCTGGCGTTCTGTTACACGAAAACAGCTGTCAATGGCTGCTAGCAACCAGGCACACTACTTTTTATGGTGGTTAAAGGGGAAAAGCCTGCTACCTACGTAGCCATAATGCCCAATATAGTGGCTTCAAGTTAGCTACTTGCACGTTTGTGCTATTTATACTCGAGTCTAAAAAATAAGGCTTGATTGTTTTAGGGAGCGTGGTAGTTCCAACTATGTGAATGAAATTATTGCAATAGACAGTAATGGCGAGTTCTTATGGAGTTACGGCCGGGACAAGAATGTTACAAATTTTACCCGTGGAAAACTAAGAAGTATTGCTGTTGATAACCCGAGAAATCGAATTCTAGCACTGTGTAAGAATACCGTATACGTTTTCAGTATCGAGGGAAGGTATTTGTCGCGATTCACGCCATCCAATGAGAATGACTTTAAGCTTGGTGTTGACTCAAACATCTGCGTGACTGACGAGGGATTGGTACTAGTGACTGGCGAAGATCGTGTGTACGTGTTATTCATGTTTGATAGGTTTGGTAGAGTTAAAGAGTCCTTGAAATTAAGCTCAAAGGCCGGGGGCGAGTTCTCGCCATTGGGTATCGCCTACAACCACTGTACACAGGAGATTCTGATCGCAGACAAAGGGACAAATTGCCTTTTGGTGTGTGCCCGGGACAAGACAAGAGATAGATTTCGATTCATTAGGAAGATTAAGTTCGCCGAGCGCTATACTGGTGGAGGAGTTGCGGTTATGAGAAATGGACATATTGCTGTTGTGAACAGAGGAACAAACAAGATTATAATCATATGAATATGACTACTAACGTCACAACTGCGCATGAACTACAACAAAATAAACCCGTCTTGTCGCCAGAGAAACTTGCTTGAGAGCTGTTTATTTTATCCGTTTCAGAAAAACTGTGGCGAAGTAACAAATGCTGAGAAAAAATTAAAATTTCAAAAGCCAACTTTAAGTTTTAATTATTTTTTCCTGTTGATGCAGTAGACAGACGAAAGTTCGTAGGAAACATTAACCCCTTTCAATCGCAGTTGTGTTGTTAAATTCTCCTAAACTGGACATACATCTGTCATAAAACAAGTTTGAGAGAATTTTACGTTTAACCTCTAGTAGTTTAATTTGTTTGTACAATTCTCATTTTCTCATGACCAAATGTCGTATTTTGTATGTGTTATGTAAGGAGAAGCTGGGTGATGATAACTGATTGGGACTGAAAGGGTTAAACTCCTCCGAAATTTTAACAGTGCTGATGTAACAGTGCTGATGTCGGTGCTGATGTACATTACATACCTACTTTAAATTAAAAGTATGTGTAACGAAATACTGAACGCAGGACTTTGCTGAAGCAAGAAAACTCGTCTTCATATGAGTACACTTTTGTTTCCGCTACCACAAACTAGTATAAGGTTCTGTGCCTAGCAGGCTTTTAAATTTCAGTCGTATGTTTTTATAAGGTGAATGTACTTTGAAAGGCCAGCTGCTATACATTTGGCGTGGATTTCTTGGCTGGAAGAGATCCGACATGTGGGAATGAACTATTCACAGAACTAAAACAAAGCGTACAAGATGAGTAAGTTGAATGAAGGTGTATTTGTAAAGATGCATATGAAACTCACAAGACAACTATCAATGTCTTGAACGTTAATTAAATTGAAAAATATAGCAAATATTTTACAAATCTATACTTTATTTTCTATTTCTGATATCCTCGTTAATAAAAAGTTTTCTAAATATAGTTGGTAGATACTCTTGCTGTGAAAGTCCATGCCAGTACAGTTATCATTCTATTTCCAGAATCTTGAGTTTTGAGAGGAGAATCTCATTCTTTCGGCATTCCTGGAAATAAAAAAGACGATGAATTCAAAAAGTTTTGCTAACGTAAGCTAGCTCTCTATGTTCTGTTTACCCTGGATTCAAATCCCATGGTTTTACTAACCAATTATCTTGAAATCGCGATTGGATAAAACAGCTCAATATGGATAGGTACTGTCTAGAATAGCCAATTGCCAAAAATTCTTTTTAAAAAAGCAAATTCTTAAGTTGCCCTAACCTTTTTAAAAAAGCTACTGGGGACGAGGTTCGTGGTACTTCACACAAATTATTTTTTAGATCATTGAATTTTAGACAGCACCCCTTGTATGAGAATTGACTTGCACTCAAACTTTCTTAGTGAATCATTTAAATTTAAATTTTCCTTTTTACACTTTTTAGTTATTTCTGTCTTTTTTCAACAGCACTTAAATGAACTCGATAACCTGTGCATTGGTCCCGGGAGGAAACCTCACCCCTAAGAGTTACCAATCTGGGCGTGGCCTGGGTCGCGAACCCCTGATGAGAATGACATATAGTTAGCCAACTAATAAGGGTTACATCAACTTAAACTGCCGAGGCGTGATTTTATGTCACTGTTTGTATGACACCGAGGAAGCCATAAAAGGTACCGCACTGTATACAAACGTAACAAATTCGTCTCTGGCACTCTCAGAGGTACCAAAATCTTGAATTTTACCCCTAAAAAGTATGACGAGCATCCCCGCCCCGCCCCGCCCCAGAAACACCTTGCTAAAATACCTTTGTTCTGCATTCAAACCCAACCAAATAATATTAGCGTCACGTTCGAGCATTCACTGTGGCTAAAGTAAATTCATGGAAGTGTATGAATTCTAACGTTAATCTAACGCTAACCAGCCTAACGTTACGTTAATGTTAAAGTTAACCTTCCCTTTTTTGTTTATTAAATGATTGTATCTTAGACCACATTAAAAAAACACTTCAGCACATTTTATAAAAACCACTGAACGAGTAGCTTTGTAAAAGAATTAATTTTGCTAAGGCTTACAATTCAAATCTCTCTTACCTCAGTAAAATCTCGCACAGTCTTGTAATACTGCCTCTGTTTTTCAACAAGGTCGAGATATCTTTCATTCAATTCGTCCCGTTTAGCCTTCTCGCTTGCTTTTCGTTTGTCCACCTACAGAAGGACAAAAAAAAAAGACTTAAGCTCGATAGCTTGCTAAAACACTAACAGCCAAATCCATTTACAGCAAAGACTTATTAAGCTCAAGTATTTTATTACGATAAGTGAAGAAAAGAGGACCAAACATGCTCAATGAGTGCGCCGCCATATTGAATAGAAAAGGCGAGTTACCCGAGAGTACAGTAGAGCTCATGTCTCGGCCCTATATCACAAAATAGCAATTAACTCTTACAATGATTAGCGCAACGAAATTTGAAATTTGGCGGACATTCTCTCTGGAACTCACTTCCATCCTCAAACATTCTTGAACGTTTGCGTCTTTCAAAAAAAATTTAAAAAGTTTCTCGTTGATAAACAAGAATGTCAGGGGAGTACATAGTAACCTACCCTCTAATTCCAATTCTAATCATTTCAGTTGTTTTGACCTCGACCGAGCAATGCAACTAGCTACAGAGGAAACCAACTATCGTGAGCTCTCAGCTTCTTTTAAGCTCCTATTCACTTTTCTCCTTTTCATTTTTCAGCCGTTTTTAAAAATATAAAATATTGTAACAAAAATGAGTATAAATAATTATGAATATCTTATAATACAAAATAAAACGTCACTGACCACATTTTTTGACCTGGTTACTCTTAGAGATCAATCTAACGATACTTTTAAAATTCGTTAAATCATCTTCTAATGACGCAAAACAAAACTCAATCAGCGATCGCTCTTGATAAACGTTCAAAGCTAACTGACCTTTACTGTTTTTTTTAATAACTATATAAAGCTTGTTAACACAACATATCCTTTCCACTGCCATGCCACTGAAGGGGAATACAAACAAGGATGTTTACTGAGGAATACCAACGTAAGGATGCTCACTGGGAAATACGAACGTAAGGATGATCACTGGGAATAATGTTCACTGGGGAATATGAACGTAAGGATGTTCATTGGAGAATATGAACATAAGGATGTTCACTGAGGAATACGAACGTAAGGATGTTTTCTGGGGAATATGAGCGTAAGGATGTTCACTGGGGAATACAAACGTAAGGATGTTCACTTCGAATATGAACGTAAGGATGTTCACTGGGGAATATGAACGTAAGGATGTTTACTGGGGAAGATGGACGTAAGGATATTCATGGGGAATACAAACGTAAGGATGTTCACTGGGGAATATGAACGTAAGGATATTCACTGGGGAATATGAACGTGAGGATGTTCACGGAGGAATATTAACGTGAGGATGTTCACTGAGGAATATGAACGTTAGAGACAATTTTTTTAAAGTCAATAAAAACGTTTGGAAAAGATATGAACGAACAAGTGTTAACGCAATGACAACAAACCACAATGTTTCAATGTATTTAAAAACTCCTCAAACCTTTTCTTTGTTTTGTGTGATGCCTCTAACAATCTGTTCAAACTGATTGAGAAACTGCTCTTTGTTAGCTTGGGAGGACATTGCTCTGAAAGGAAACATATAAAGTATCTTCATGAATTGGCAATACACTGCTTGTGTTGCTAACAAATGATTATCCACGGTTTTAAACAACCTTTTATTATATAATCATCTCTGAAAGTGTAGACGTTAAAAATCTAGATTATAGACTAGTGATAGTAAGTGAAAGGCAAACGTTAATTGAAATCAAAGAAAGATATTTACCCAGTGGCATCTTACAGTTCTTCTGATTAAGAAACCAAAAAATATAGTATCGTACGTCTATGACGTTATCGAATATACTAATTTAGGAAGCGTTTACACGTAGCCACCTATTTTTGTAAACGTACATGTTGTTATCTGTTTAGGTCTAGTGTTTACACGTAAACGCCGAAAACGATGAATGTAGCAGACTATTTTCGAAAACGCCGGCTAAGCGTTTACATGTAAAGGCTGAAGCTCGATATTTTCGTAAACGCTTACGTTACTACTAGTGTCCAGTCTTTAGAAAGAGTACTATTCCAAGATGGCAAACAATCGTGTACTCATGGCGACAATTATAATCTTTTTTTGTTGCATGTCATGCTGCACGACTCATTCTGAGCTCAATTAGCTAAGACCAGCCATGTTTGCTATAAAAGAAAACGATCGAACAAGAAAGGACGAAGGCCTTTTTGGGTACGACCAGCAAGAACTAGTATTTGGTGTGAGGATATTCTAACCGGTATAGCGGTTGAAAAAGAATGGAGGGAAAACTTTAGAATGTCTAGAGGGTCTTTGTAGGCACATGCTCTTTAGCTAACCTTAAAAAATATAAATCGATTAATCGTTTACATGTAGACAGTCGAAAATGATACATAAACAGTGAGTGTTTACATGTAATCATCATCAATCCAGTTTTGATCCGGTTTTATCCCCGTAAACAAGGGTGGCCGGATTTACCCCACTCTGCCAGCAATCTCTCCCACTCCCACTCTCCATCTCGCTCGATTCATTGCATCC
>JAOBAY020015056.1:0-14972 GCA_025331085.2 Zoanthus sociatus | reverse complement strand
GTTAGCTCCCAGCAGATGCTGGTACTCATTTACCTACCCCGGAAGGATGGAAAGCTGAGTTGGCTTAGGTGGAAAAGGTCACACAAATATTCGAGTCAAACCTGGGACCTTGTGGTTGGAAAGCAGAGATCTTAACAACTGCGCCAACCACGTCCGCCCACATTTTTGTAGAGCACAAAAGGAAAACATAATCCGAACCCTGAATGATGCAGAAGGCTCAAAGAACACTTTGTATAGGAGCTTTGATGATAAAGCCTATCATTGCCCAGCTACAAGCACAGGGATGAGAAGTACTAGAGCACAGACGACTTACCAGCCAGATGATGTAGAACTTGCAAGAAAGCTGCCAAAGTACGATTTTCCTGAAACAATGGTGAATTGGACATCTGGGACATTTTTATACATGGAGAAGCATGTGGAAGTAGTTGATGGAGAAGATATAAAATCAGTTGGGCAGCAAACAGTTGTTGTGACCAAACCCAAGTACTTCGTTGGGAGCTCGGGCACTGTATGGGCAAGTTATTTAATGGACATAAAGCACAAGGAACCAAGTCTGCATGAAGTTTAAAGCCCGCCAGACTGGCAAAGTAAGCCATTCAGATCGGCCATGTTGGGACTAAGTAACAATCTGAAATATGTTGAATATAAGTTCAATGATGACGATTTGCAGCTTGTCACACAAGATTCCAGTTGTAACTTTAAGAAATATGAAAGAAACAAAGCCCAAGTTTTCTGTCATAGAATCAAGTTTTCCAAAGAGCAATCACAAAAATCAATGATGAGGACGGTGAAGTGGAGAGAGGGAAGTTGGCAGAGGTCAGTGTGAAACTGAACCAGTTTCAAGAAGCCCTGTCAGAATATATGAATGATTTTGTCTCCTCACAACCCAGCAATGCTGCTGTTAAAGAGGAAATATTAAACTAATTAAGTTACTGAATGGGATGGAACTACCCAAACAAAAGAGCTAGGTTGTTGATCTAACAGATGCTGGTCCGGGAGTGGGGATCACCAATGACGAAGTTAAGTTTAGAACTATAGAAGAAATTAGGTTGTTTGATTATGACTGTTATGTGCGACACCACTTAGCACCATGGGACAGCAGTCACAATGAAGTGGAAAGGATTCAGAGCTATGTTGGTGAGTATCATCTTATAACTTAATATATTCATTTGAAGATAGAAAGAGATACTGGTGAGACTCAACTTGAAAGAGAAGGGTATTGTGATATTTAATATGATTCGATGCATTAATACAAGGACTTTGTTAGATATTTTTAAAGTAAGTGGTTGGTTGTCATTCTGCCTGAATATTAGATAACTTCAAAATAAACTTTTAGGTGATGCAGTGTGTGATGGAGGAAGTTTAAACTGGGAATTTAGAAGAAGTTCTTGCTGATGTCGATGCTACCAACATAACCACTGCAGAGCTTGAGGAAATAGAACTTGACAGAATGAAGTTCAATGCATTTCAGGTTGTAAAGGAGGTTGCAGATAGAATTGACTGGTGCTGTTCCCAATGGATATATGAAGAGTTTTGTTAGTGGCACACAAGAAGAGTTATTCTTTTGGGACAAAGCTTATTTGACTAGCTTTAAAGCCAGTTTTGTCGAACTGATCAAAATCTTTACAGAACAATGAAAGTTCTCTTTCTGTTTGAAAAAAAATTAATATGTCAGAAACTTATCGCTTGCAATTAGGAGCTTCAGTTAACAAGACAGTACAGAAGCTTCCTCTCTATGGATTGTTCTGCTTTGCATATGATGATACACTTGAACCAATATCAACTTCAAAAGTAAAAAAGCAGGAAAACAATCTTTTGTTTGGAACTGGAGAAATGGTTGAGATAAAGTGAGGAACAAAAACTGTTCCTGTGAAAGTTATTGGACTAGGAGGTAATATATCTTATTTGTAAAATCATGCCCCAAACAAATTTTCCCAAAAGTGTTTTACTCTTCTGTATTCATTGTATTGTATTGTATTGTATTGTGTTTGTATTTTTATTTAATGACTTATTTCATAAAGATTTGATGTTAACGGTATGTTTTTCTTGCTAAACAATGTAGAATCTAAAGCTGCAGTGGAGGAACTGAGATTAAAGATGGTAGCCAATGGTCCAATACAGCTACATAAAAGCGATAAACAGTTTTTAGTGGAATGCAGGAAGCCAAAGAAAGGGAAACAAGAATCATCACGAAAACGTAAATCGTCTAAGGCCCTCAAAGATTTAGTTGGAACATCCAACCCTGCATCACCTGTTTCACTACCTTCAACAAACTTGCCTTTGCCTGAGTCCTGCATTGTCACACACACACACACACACACACACACACACACACACACCATTGCTAACGTATCCATGTTTTCGAGATTGTTTTAGCAACTACCAATTCATCTGTTACTAATACTGAATCGAGTATTACACAACCACTTGTACCTGCTAACACTAGTAAAAGAACTGTAGTGTTAGCCCCAATGTGAACAATAAGTGTTTTGAATCCTTTTCTATCAACTCTGAACAAGATGAGGAGGAATTTTATTTCTTAGCACTAATTTCAGACATGCGGAAATAACCAGTAGTAATGACACACCAATAAATCTAATTAGTCCCTTACCTGTTTATGACTTCAACACTAAAATGTTGTCTGGCACAAATGCAGACATTTGCACTTCCAGTTCTAACATTCCCTTTCATTCGGTAGCAAACATGCAACCCAACTCCAATTCTTTGCTACTTACCAAGCAAGATCTTTATGAAGAAATGTATAAAATTAACCAATATACTTTAACAATTCTAACTAACATACAAGATTTGAGTAATAAACTAATCTTACTATCCCAAAATGTTAACTCAATAATGCACACAGAACAAAGACATTTAACTTCTTGCTCTGCAAACTTATCACTCGAGGCTGCCTCATTACCCAGCCACTTAACTTCATTCAACTTGTTTCCTTCTTTAACTTATGCCCACCAGTTAGCAACAACTAATTTGTCTGCAAAGCGGCCAACGTTTGCTTATCCCTCAACCAGCACCTTTCCATTCTTGTCTACAACACTATCTACTTCACAACCTAATTTTTCTCCCCAATCAACAACACCACGGCCTCAACCTATTCATCTCCCACAAGCTAATTTTGAGCTGGTTTCATCTCCAACATGAAAGTCACCAAAAACGTCACGCATGAAACATCTAATCAGTGAAAAGCTCTTACAAAAGCAATTTCGCTATGATGCTTTGCAAACATATAACAATCGCAGATGAGAGAGACAAATTTGATGACCAGTTGGAAACTGGAAAGGAAATTTTAAAAAATGTGAGGGAGTATTACAAAATTGTTTTTCCAACCAGCTGTTGGAAAGTAAGAACCTCACTCAAAGGCATTAAAAGAATTTAAAAAAAAACAGCAAAGCAAAGACAATGTCTAAGCGTAGTCAAAAGCAGACAATATTTTTATTTTAGCTAATTAACCTATCTTTATCTTTAATTAATGCATTGTAGTTATTACATGATTTTGTGATGTAATTTTTGCTAAAATATACAGCATCTGGAGTTTTAATTATTTCAAAGGGCAGTGGGATTGAAAAACCATGTGTGCATTTTTCGATTCTAAACCTAAAACAATCATAAAAGCTATTTAAAATGACGGCCTGCATATATATCACCTTAATGAAAGTAATCATAACAGATACTTTTTCAACGAAAATTTGTAAACAAAACAAATAACTAGATAATGCTATTATAATTAAAAAAATTATTAATTTATATTAATAAAGTTTTTTTTCTCTAAGTCATTTACTATTCATTGTGCCTAAATTAGCTTATACTATTTGCAGGTTAATGGATTTTTAAAACTATATTAACGAGTTAAGTAAGAAACTTGAATTGAACTTGAATAAGGTAACTGGCACTTAGAATCCATCCAGCGCATCTAGAATACTCAAGTGCATGCTATCATGGAGTTGCTACACTTCACCATTTACTCTGTAACCAAATTTTTTTAATGATGGGCACATATATCTTGCTGTTGCTGAATAAACTTAGGCTTCTTTTTCTGTGTTTAGGTTATAATTGCAAGTTTCACTCGGAGATGTTTCAACAAAGAAATAACCTCGAATGATTTCAGTACCTGCCGGAAACTGGAATCCCCAATCCTGTGTTATATTTTTTAGAACATCTGGTCCTCCACTTGTAGCCATAAAGAGAAAAATTATAATAAACAGTGAATAAAATTGGGAAATCTTATGCTCAAGTTTATATACTATAAACTTAAAATTTATTTTCTAAAGGGTTAAAGAGTATTAAAGAGTTTAGGTTCTTTGCTTTTAATTTGAATTTTGTTTCCTGGACTCTGACATTAAAAAAATCTTTTTGAAGACTATGGTTGAGTACAATAAATTAAGCGCTATATTTATTTGTCTTACCTAATGTAAATAGTAGTCATGGCCAGCATCCCATGAAGGAATTGCTACAGTTGAACCAGCAACAATTAAATCTGACAAAGAAGCTTGGTCTTCAGCTGTGTCTGATCTTGTGATATTTCGTTTTTCTCGAACACACTCAAGCTCAAAATCTTTAGTTTCCCACAGATTAACATAACTTGAATTGTCTCAGGATTCCTAATTCCCAGTAGGGGATTCTCTGCAGTAGGATGAGAGATCTCTTGTGTCCAAAGTGCAGCCATTGGCCCCCGAGGTTATGCTGTGGATGGATTTGTTTCCCTTGATCAATTTAAAGTATTGGTCACTCCTGTTTTGATTAGTTTTGTCACAATAGAAAAAATGCTGCGCTTTAAATTGATATTTTCTGATGGATATCGTGAAGGTGCTGTTGATTTAATGTTCTTCTGAGCAAATTCATACAGCTCTTTTGCACTGTGAATAACAACCTACATGGTTCAAGGAACAGTAAAACATTTCAATTTCGAACTGGTCTTTGGATAGCTATTCACTGAAAGAACTTGTGAGATGAGTTCAAATTATATTCAGGTAGGCAATATTTTGCGACTTTTTACCCAAAGTTACGATGTTCTTGCATTCTTAATACTGTAATAACAGAGCTATCAAAATTATCTGATATATCCTTACCTGTTGTTTTATTACAGCCATATCCGCTTTGTACTTAAGGTTAGCACCTGCCCTATCTTGGGGCCCCTTGGCCTGGGAAGTTTCAAAGTAGTTTCAAATGGTAAAGTGCCCAAAATCATTCGCAGAATTCGCTACATCGCTTATACAAGATAGACTTTTGTACTGGGCCGAGCAGCCATCTGTCCATTCATGCATTACTTTGACTGGATAATGGATGTCATTTAAATAGTTGTGAATGTATTTTCTTGCTTGATGAACAGAGTGATGATCATGTTTCAGGTCTGGTGCTATAACGAAGAGGTGCTCAGTTATGATTTCAGGCTTTTCTAAAGTGCTTTCTAGTCCATCGACATTTTTTAAAGTATGGCCGTAAAGAATAGTCGTGGAGTGCGCTGACATGGTCTAGCAGAAGGTTTTCGTGGAGCCTGTGTGATTGATTGTGCTGCCAAATTGCCTAAGATTGTTGAGGAAAGCAAGAATTAAGAAGCTCTTTCAAACAAAAACCAGTTCCCCTGGTGAAGTTTTCTTATCCACTAAATGGAGCTTTTTCCTTTTCCCTTCTTCATTATTTTATTTACTCAAACGTCTTCCATTCAAATCTTTGTGCACCATCAGTCATATTTTCTCCTCAGGTAAGCAGACATTCCAACTTCTGAGTCCTCAAAACCGGGACACATCCCACTTTCCCATTTTATTGTTAAACTAGAAATAATCGGGGATTAGCAAGTGCGTTCGAATAGTACTTCGAATGTGAATTAAGGTTGGTCCAGGTTATGTCTTTGAAGAGATATACTGCTGGCTATTTTACGCATGCGGTTTTGGTGTTTTTCTCTAGTAAGGGAGTGTTGGTGAAAAAAGAAAGACCGGAACGACACTGAACTTCAACAGGCCGGTTCTGAACTATCCAAATTTATACTTGGCATTGAGGCGAGGGGGAGTAAAAAACAAAAGAGTTGAATTATTCTTCCCTGAATCAGTCTCAATACATGTTTTTTGCATTATATCGCTCAGTCTTGGATCCAAGGATGAATTGTAAGGAATTCGAAACTGGCACATTAAGTAGTGTAACTGGTAGAGTTCTTGAGTTGCCAATGAAAAGGAAGGGTTTTCCGTAATGCCGAGAAGGTATGAATTTTATGATGGAGTGGCAAGAGCAAGTATTTTAGTCCCTGCTAAAAAGCACCCATCCATATAATAAATGGGAGTTATCGAGCAAAAACTAAATATATATATTCAATATGAATTATTTTGCAATAATTAACATTTTTTACCAAAAACCTTACTTAGTTCAAGTAACAAAATAATGCAACAAAGATTAACATAGATTTTTGTCCTAACAAAGTAAATAAAATGAGCGGATAAACAGAAGAGTCTCATCGCCTGTGTAATAAACGTAACAACTATAAAGGTCAGATAGAGTTAATTGAAGTAATAGTCTGACAAATTAAAAACATTAACAATATCTTAAAAGTTTCTTATTTCGTTTTTTACCTCATGGATGACGTCAGTCATTGATGAGGTTTAGGAGTGAGGTGAATTCACTCGCTCAATCACTCACTCACTCGGCTGTAAACTTTTAATCGGGTAATTAATGTATGCATTAACCTATAAATTTACAAGGAAACAAGACGCTCTAAGAGCGTGTAGGCGGGTTACAATACATTTGGGCTTCCTGTGCAAATAATTAACAGCTGGCTATCGGCGATAGACGACAGATTTAGCTCACCAGCTGGCGGCTTTCGTAAGTCCAAAGGAGGCCAACGGCGTTTGTTTCCGGCATATTTTGTTGTAAAATTTATAGTCATCCATGAGGTGGCTCAGAGAGCCTTTGATTGAGCCTGTTGTTTATAGCTAGAACGGGCTTACAAACAAATATTTTCTAGCTACGTCCCTGCCACCGTAAACGTAATACAAATCAATCGTTAATGTAACACAAACCAACCTTAGCCCAACCTCATTCCCAGGGCTTCTCTGCTTGACTAATCCAGAAGCCAAGGGAGAAGCCTTTACGTGGAAACGAGACTGTTCCCAGTCATCTCCCGAACCCATTCTCCAACAGTCCGATTAACGTTGCTCTCCCCCATATCCTAAAAATCCTTTCATATCCTGTTAGATCTGTCACCGTCGATCTCCCTGACCCCGTCTTTGCCCCTCTCGTTATCTCTGTCTCACCCATTTCCCAATACTTATCTCTCCCTTTTTATATAACCAGATGTCCCGTCTTTAGCAGACCACCATACACTCCAGTTATCTCATAAACGCCTCAGCCAGAGTGAACATTAATTTGAAAAATGACATTTTATTGAAGGTTTCTTAATAATTCTTAATATTAGGAATGATACACTGAATGTTAAACGTTTAATAAAGAAATTAAAACTCCAAGCTAATTGTTTTATTTTCTAGATTAAAATACGCCTTGTTTCTTTTTTAAGAAAGTAGTAAGTTTAATCTGTAAAATGTAACTGAAAAATACAAGTTCTGACTTAAAATTAAATTACTAGTGGTCACTACTAACTTTCTTTCAGATTCTAATTGATTAATAAAATATTTTAAAAAAAACTATGATTCTCGTAACATTTAAAATCTACATAAAAGTTTTCATCTAAAAGCGAATAGTCCAATGAGAAGACTACAGTTGTTTTGTTCGTAGTCGCTTCTGCGGCATTCGTTCTCGTATTTTTGCACGGCTTTTACCGTTGCACTGAGAACCTGGTGAGAGAAGAAACGATTGGTTGAATTAGTACAAAGCTTTTGCAATATGATTACACGCTTTTTATAAAAACAACTTTATAGGAACAATGAGGCTTCGATTGGCCGAAAATTAAGAACAATTTTAGAACAAGTGCAGGTTGAGGCTGTCAAAAGTGAAAATGTTTCTGATTGAAACTTAACTGAATCTTGTAATATACGTTCACGATGTGCAAAATAGAAACAGAAGCAACATTTCACATTTAGTACATCTACTATTGTCCCAAACGATATACGTATTAATATTAAATTAAACTAAAAGCTCTTCAGACGATTAGCACTGTTTTTCAATGCCTTGTCTTTTTGTTTTGATTATTCTCATTATTTCAATCTGAAACAGCCAAAAAAATAAGAATAATGAGCCTCTTCAAAATTTACTGGTTCTTATAAAAAAGCGCGTAGTGGAGAGGCTAATTTTTTCTTCTTTTGTATTATTTATATCATAGTGTAGAATGCCCGGTCATTTGGGCGTATTTGCATGTCTTTGAATTCATTAACTCAATGGTATTAATGAGCGCGCGTATTTCAAATGGAGAGAAACATGGCGAAATGGGCCCAACAACCAACCTTTCAACACAGCCTGTGTTTCTATTTCGCGGTATTTCAAAAAGGTAGGAACAGGTTTTTGTAGCTGAGGTGACACTTGATCATCTCCAATCAAAATTTTGGACCCAGCTTTGAAAAATCACTGTCCCTTTAGGGTTTGAAATTTGGAGAAAATGACAACTAAAATGTATGAAAGTTCGCTAATGGTAATATTCTGGTCAAAAATACGCTTTAATAATAATCGTTAACGAAAAGGTTGGCACAGGTTTTTGAAGGTTGACCATCAAGCTATCTTTCAGTGTAGTTGGTTGGCTTTGTGACTGCAAAAAGTACTGTCCCTTTTGCAATTTTTCAAAAGCACTTCTTGTTTGCAGCATAATTCTGAGCACTAAGTAATTAGTATTCATAAAGTTCGAAATTAGCCATTGTTTTGCTGACTGTGAAGTTAGTAGTCCAGTCATCTAGTGAAACTGAGTCAAACAAATTGTAAAAGTTTTTTTCTTACTTTCAAGTTGTAGATAGGGCTGATTGAGATAACATACTGAAAATTCGCAAAAATTCCTGCTGCAGAACATGCTCAAATCAACGGGTTTAAAATCGCCATTTTCCACAGGGAGCCCAGTAATCAGAAAATTTTGACAAACTCTCTATTTTGACATTTTGTACAATAAAGTTTTTATTTTTGGCAAAGAAAACCTAGAAACATTGGTTACAAAACCTTCCCTGGCATAAAACATTGTGGAAAGAAAAATTAACCGAGTAAATAACTATTTATCAATTCTCCACAGGGTACCCACAAATTTAATCACTTGGATATAAAAAACCAACCAACGTCATTCAAAAAGTAACTAACAGTCCACAGACTAAAATGTTTGAGATTTTATTATATGTTGTCATAAACTCATTGATATATAAAGCCTAGAACTTTCATTTTTTACAATATAATTTTTCTTTATACAAATATCTGCATTCATTTTTTTGTCCGTATAAAAACATCAGTGAGTTACATAAAAAGGACCCAATTGTTAAGTATAATTAATCTCAACAGTTTTGTGCAGATGAAAAAGGTTCTCTGCATTTATTTCATTAACATAGATCTCATAGAGAAATAATGTACAAATATCATCTGAGAGCGATACGAGTTACAGCCGTGTCTCATATGGTCGTGTTAGTTCGCGGCAGAGCATTCAAGACCTTGCTTGCGACATGAACACCTGCGGGAGCTGCAGTCCGTTGTACAGTTACACCTGACCATCTCTAACAGAGACACATGAGCTGCTGGAAGATGTGTCTTAAGAGGAACCAAATGGTCTGCATCTTCTTTCCAGCCCCGTTCTTTTGCAGGTAGCGGCACACCCTTCCATTGCCGAATCTGATGGTAAACACGGAGGCTGTCATAGGAGGCAGCTGCGGATGTAGATATTGACGTATTTTTAGATCTTGTATTTCTTTGTACAATAACTGTAAAGGTTTAGTGATCGTTGGTATATAGTCGCGGGTCTCTATTGTTCCAGTGTTTGCTATTTCCTCAGCTGTTACCACTCTTTTTGGGACTATGTGTTTGTTTTCGAGACCGGGTGTGACCACAGCAATAATTCCCATTCCGTGGAATGTACCATGGCCATCTAGTGTGCAGGTATTGTGATCTAGGTTATCTGCAACATTTTGTGCAAATGTTCCAGATGTCAGACCTTTTATATCTGTTCCCTGGTTAACTGCTGCGCTGCGCTCATATTTTTGCACGGTTGCATACGAGGAGCAAAACCCATGCGAATTTAGCGACTCAACTAGAAATTTTGATGCAAAATGGTGGTGCATCTGAATGGCTAGCCCAAGTTGAAGTGGTGCTATTACCGCTTTCGGCCTCGTTGCTTAAATAATGGCTTGGCCGAGAGATGCTACCTTAAGATTTGTATCTTTTCCAACAAGGACACTGTTAAGGAAGAGCTGTAATGATGGTGGTAAAAATTGTAAGGCTTGGTTTACTGATTCCATTTCATCGCTACTGGGAAAATCTTTGTTTGATGGAGGAACTTTTTTAATGTCGCTCTTGATTAAGTTTGCTGCAGCTTCCACAATTCTTTCTTTCTCAGCTTCATAGTCGTCATTCTTTGGCTGCTTGTAAAAGTCACCGATTATTGTTGCAGCAGTAACATTGAAAGTGACAATGTTTTGGTGATTTACAGGAATAATAACTATTTTTCCACGGAAATGTTCTTCTAACCTTGCTTTCATGTAAACATTGCTGTAAGGAGATTCACCTGTTCCGCAAAGATACTTTCCCATCTTGTCAACGAGATCAGATATAGAAAGCTGTTCGTCATCGTGTTCTTCTAGAAAGTTCGCTACTTTTAGGAAGGCCTCTGTCTTGATAGTGTCAGCAGGGCGTCCTACTTTTTGACGCTTAGCGAACCCTGTGTCATCACTAATCAATTTGCTTGGAATTTGTTTACCGTTTCTGAAGTTGACATTGCAAGCATTGTGATAAACAGCATCTGATGCATGCAAATCACGTGCGTACTCCAGCCGGCCACGTACTTTCTCCGCCCATTCGTCATTTCTTATTGAGCAAGCGGCATTAACCGCGGTCTGAAAGTCCCCTGACCGCACTGGAATTACATCGTATCCGCGCTTTCGTCCACTAAATTTTGCTGGTAGGCCACAAAAAAAACAGTGCTGCTTGAATACAAAAGTTGGCATTGTTGATCTACGAGTAATATTTGTCCTTTGTGCATTTTCTCCAGAAGTTGTCTCCCTTTTGGGGCGTGTGAAATCAAGACGACATTTGTTATGAACACTCTGACCAGGATTCACAAGTGTTGTACAGTTATCTTGTGAACGGCTGACTGAATTTATCTTTTTACAGCCCTTTAGTGTTAACTTTACTGTAGGTTCCCCATTGTCTAAAGTTTGATTACAAAAGCAACACTGTGGATTCATATTCATAAGGCAACCTAACACAGCATCTTCAGAAAGAACTACCAAATCACTGAAAGCATAAAAGCAAATATTTATACAAAAACACGAAATCTTTTTTTAGAAATTTATTGAATTTTCTATTAGCCGTTAAGCCGGTAAAAAAAACCCAAATAAGTCCACCATAATTGGCTGTAATTCTTCCATTGATGCTTACCTTATACAACCACAGCATAATCCTAAAGCTATGTAAAGAACTAAATGTAGTCTACGTAGTAAAATGCCAGGCATTTGATATTATGTAATATTGTGAATATAATCATATTTTTGAATATGATATATGACTGAATAAGTCTTTTATATTTAATAGGGTTATTTGTTCAATTAGAAACTAAAAACATAAATTAATTCAAAGACAGATTTAGCATGCATTTGGGCTCCCTGTGGTGGCTTATTGAGCACCTTCTTCCCTAAATTTCACCTGCTCGAATTTTTGCGAATTTTTAGTATCATACTACCCTTATGTGTATCTTTGATTTTGCAGTAAAGAAAAAACGTTTACAATTTGTTTGACTCAGACCCTCAAAATGTCACTAGATGACTGGACTATTTCTACTTACCTTGAAAAAACTTGGTACCTGATTAGAGCAATCAGTAATCTGACTGTTGTTGCTGTGTAGCTGCAGCGTAAAACATCAGGCTATAAAAGTGTAATTTTCCTACTTTAAAACTGCACTGCCTCTTGCTGTTAATATAAGATGTAACAAACTGGAAGTCATGAAAATAGGCAGACAGATCTCTCCCGGAGGGTCTGCCGTAATAGTTATTATGGGTGGTCTGCACTCATTTTTTATTAGTATCTTCTATAAAGTGTAATTTACTGAGTCCTAGATTGTTGTTTTATAGGTTAATTCTCATCCCTCCTTCCCTCAAGAACCGGTAAAGCGTCTTAAAATGGTTTTCAAATACGCCGTCAGACAAATCTAAAACTATTGAAGAACAAACTCCGTTGAACCAATCGAATTAATCCGAGCTTGTTCCGGTTTATATATAGAAGATGATGTCATGCATAGGGGTACATCCGCCTATCTGCTGAGTATAACATAAGATTGGCATATCTTTGCCTTTTATTAATTTTTTACTCTATTTGACGCTTAGAATCATACATTTTGCTTCATGTTAAAACGGACGAAACTGACAAAATCCCAGTCAAACCTCGCACATTACGTAACAGACATCGCCGCTGTCCCGAGGACTCGGGAATATGAAAGAAAAGAGGATTTGATCTCAATCTTAATCCTTCAAATGTCTCCTGTTACATTAGTAGAAGAGTAATGGGAAAGCATTCGCTTCTGTTACCCATCTTTCAAAGTTTTCTCGACAATGATGCACTGATTCTTGCTCACTAATTTCGGCAATGTTTTGCAAAAGCTAACCTAATTTTCAATCAATTCAAAATTGGCAAGTGAGTACCAGCATCTGCTGGAAGCTAAACTGTGATGGTTGTTGTCCCGTCCAGGGAGAGTTAAAGACTCTCAAATTCAACAATATCAAAAACAGAAAATGAACACCGGCTCTTGCGAGCCACTACTGGCACTAGGCCTGGAAATGCATAGGCTACAGCAAATAAAGTGTTTTGCCTGTTCTCCACAAGGAAATCGAATTAAAGGAATAAATTGGTGAGCTTAAGTTAAGCGTCCAGATCAAACACTTCAGTAAATGATATAATCAAAGCTCTACCTTTATGGTGTACTTGTACTGCGAGCTATTACTATATCTTTTTTATATATCGTGTTATTAGCTTATTTGTAAAACAATTGGAATTTTAGAACCGCTAGAGTTACTATCTTGTTGCAATATTAAGGGGAAAATGTCAAGAATTTAGCTTTTTTATTATACGTAAAAAATGCATTACAAAATTATTAAAATTATTTTTGAATTTTCATCTGCAGTTGGAAAATATAAAAGGTAAGCAATTTTTTCTTGAATTTACTCCTACTTTAGCTAGTACAAAGGAAAAGTTGCAAAAGTTGCTTGCTGGTAATTTGTTACAAAGTGTTGTTGCTATCAGACAAGCATGCAGTGACAGTAACAGAAATTATATTTTTCATAATTCTTAATAATCCATCTACTAAATGCTGTTTCTAATTGACACAATTTTGTAGATCGACTAGAAGTTTTTACGAAGAAAAATGTACCTACGAGGTTTGTAGAACTTGTATTCTACCATTGACATATATGAAATTTATCTTAATATTTAAACCGTAAAAATAAGAACGAAAAATTACTGGGCAATCTGTGGAAGTGCTTTTACTTTTTGTGTTTTCTGCGCATACGCAGGTAGGCTCTAAAGACGGACAAAAAGTTTGTTAACTTGTTGATATGCCAATTCCGATCAATTACATCTCGTGCGTTAGGGTGTGTGGGTTCTGCAAGCTTGTAATTTCGACAAGGTCGATCGAGTATTCTTTAGTCAAATAAATCAACACAAAACGTCAATTTTGTTGTTGTTGCAGTTTTCTGCACATAAAAACAACGTGCAGCTAGAAAGATAGCAGACAAATGTACGCTTTGGTCATGGCCATGTCCACACTAATGCATTTTCGTTTGAAAACGCAGCCTTTTTTATCCGTTTTCGCCTTCCGTCCACACTAATACGATCGAGAACAAAGATGTGTGTCACCAAAAACGGAGGTTTTCGAAAACGCTCTCGAAGGTTGAAGGTTTTTGCAGACGGAGATGTAGCGTACTGGTGTGGACGGGCGAGAACACTAAAAACGAAGGTCTTCGAAAACGTTTACGTCATTACTCATTGGAAACTTGCGTGAGAAAGTAAAAATATAAAATCTAGCATGGCGTACAACTTTGTGTTTATAGTTTTCAGTCTGATTTCAACCTTGATTGCTAGCTTGGAGATAAATATAATGTTGCTCTTTTTCATTTGTTTACATTAATTTTGCGAAGAAGACGAAATCTCCTGCGCTCATATTATGTTGATTGTTCCTTGCCCAAGTCGAAAAATTTTGGATCCGGCCTGAAAAACAAGAGCTTGGTGTGATAATTTCATGAATAGAACCTTAACTGCGGAAGAATGGCTTGAAAACTTTCGAATGACTCAGAAGTTGCTTCTTAAACTAAGAGAAATGCTGATATTTTTTAGCTGTTTTGGTGGTGTAGTGTGGACGGACGAAAACGCTAGCTAGTGTGGATGCAGATCTTTTTATAGATTTTCAATAAAAGGAAAACGAAGGTTTTGGAAAACCCATTAGTGTGGACATGGCCTAAATGTGGAATTAATTTGCATGAGTATGTTTTAAAAAGAACAAGACGCCTAAAGGTGGTTCCATGGGATGCTTTTACTAGTGAGCGTAGTATTGGAATGAGTTGTGAAGTTATATTATAGTAAAGAACGATGTTAGTCAGTGAGATCAGCCATAGAAATCACAGTAGAAAGTGTTGAAGAAACCCGGTCAGTGCTTTTGTAAAGGAAAATAGGGTTGGTGGAAAAGCACTGTTAGAGTAAACTGTCTTTCCCGGCTCTTATTTCCTTTTTTTGAATTATCAACGAGATGGAATAAAAAGTGTGCATGGTGTTTTTGCCTAATGGAACCGAAACCAATTGTAGAATTGCACACAATTTAGGCATCCTGCTGATGAACAGTAACTGTTTTGCTATTT
>JAOBAY020015055.1:0-25019 GCA_025331085.2 Zoanthus sociatus | reverse complement strand
TGATCCTTTGAAGCAACCCCTACCTTTAAGGCTTTCTTGAATTGAAGGGATCTTTAACCCTAAACCCTAAACCCTAAACCCTGGTGGGTGATCCTTTGAAGGAATCCCCAAGTCGGGGAAGGGCTGGAGCCTGGCTTCGGCGGTACGCGGCCCCCCTGCGCCTGACCCCTCTATGCTGCGAGCCGAAGATCATGCGAGGGATTAAGGCTAATGTAAGGGCTTTCCTATTTCACCTATACTGTTTTGGGGGTTCCTTATTATAGTTATAGTACAGTATACCCCAACACCCTATTTTAATTATTAAGGCGCCTACATTACTGTCAGGGCAACTATAGCGGATAGTGTGAGGGTTACTATGACGGATTCTGTAAGGGTTAGCATGGGGAACAGTGTAAGGACTACTATACGGTTTTTGGGGGGGCTGGTCCAAGGCTAAAGGGAAGAGAGAACGGACGTTGCGGGGGAGAATGCTTGCAGTGAGCTTCACCCGACTAGGGGCTTAAAGGCACAGTTGGAATAGCATAGAGCTTGGTTTACACAAGACCTTTGAAGGGAGAACTCTAACCTCACGACACCACATCAAACGACCAAACGGTTCGGGCTGCGCACCTATACCCACACAAATCCAGGACAGGTTCGCTACGGCCATGGCCTGAAGAGTCGATCAAGCAACTTGCTTCGCGAACACTTCTGATACGAACTTAAGTTTGAACTCTTAACTCATCTATACAGGTGGAACAACCAAAACACTTCATTTACAAAAGACTCTAACCCTAAGGGTCCATGTACCCAAATAGAGATACTTTGGCCTTAATGTAGTCCCTATATAGGTACTTTGGGGCCAATGTATATACTATTTGGGTACATGGACCCTTAGGGTAAAATTACCAAAAGCACCCCTAAACCCTAAACCCTAAAACCTATAAACCCTAAACCCTAAACCAACTTACAGTTACCAAAAGCAACCAAGCATCCTTGGGAAGTTGCTGCAGGAATGCCAAGGCATCACCTTAGCTACAAGGACAAGCACTCGGTTCTCCAGTAACCCCTAAATAAAAAGGGTGGCCTTTTTCCTACTATTTGGTTTTAATAAGGAGACCCCAAACCAAAAAGGGCACAAGGGTACTACTGTGGAACCTAGAGCAATAAAAGGTTCAGGGCGCACTCCTTAGCTCGCTTCGAAGTGGAAGCTTTTTCTTCAACGGGTCAAGCTCCATGCGGATTTCTAGTCTAATATTTTTAACTTTGTTGTTTAGTTCGGAAATATTTGCTTTCATGTTATCGATTTCCTTGCGAAATTCTGTTCGAATATTCGGCAGAAATTCGTTATTCCAAATCTCTTTCAGACTCTTTACAGTTAAACTCATATTTTCTTTGAATTTGAGACAGAATAACTGTTCATTTAAGCAATATATTCATAAATATGTCCCTCGCACAAACATGATGTCCCGCCAACATGGCGTCCATCTATCCATCTATATATTCACTAGTATTTCGTTTGCTCGTTTTTCGAGTTGCTCCTCGTGGAGCAGACTAAGACGAATCGTAGCTTGGCTTATTCGAATTGCACTGAAGATGAAAGAAGGATTGAACCCTCGAGACACCACAGTGAGAAAGAGTGGCAACACAAGAAAGTTCACTGAACCACTTACAGTTTCAGATGTCTCGGAAGCTGAAAAAAAGATTGTAAAAGCTGTACAAGAGCAGTCGTTTCCAGAGGATGTGACATTGAAGAAAGGGAAGCTAGCGCGCCTCAGTCCGTTTGAATCGAATCAGTCTTTCTCAATGTGATTTGGTAGCTGGCTCTGATACACAAGCTGGTTTTCTGCTCTGATATCCAGGCATACAACATTGGTGACAATGTTCTTCACTGGGACAGCTGTCAGGTTGCCACTCCTATATATTACAGAAATATATATAAAAATTATCATGTAACACACATAAATAAATCCTAACATGAAAATAACTAAACTACATAGTAAATCATGAGGCAATAATACCAGATGCATACCAGATGCATCTTTTATTTCTTTTAGAAAATATAGACAGAAAAGATACAAGATTTTACAACTTAACCGCCGCCTGGTTAGCCTAATTGATAAGGTGCCAGTTTATCGTCTAGGAGGCTCGGGTTCGATTCCCTGGCAGACCAACACTCAGGGTCTTAAAATAATTGAGTAGAAAGTGCTGCCTTTGCTCTAACATCTGCAAATGGTTAGACTTTCGCGTCTTCTCGGATAAGGATGTTCAACCATAGGTTCAGTCTCTCGACACTCTATCGAGGGACTTAAAATAACCCACACATTTGTTGAAAAGAGCAGGGTAGTGATCCCAATGTTGTGGTCTATCTTCTTCAGTAGTACTGAGAGTATTTACAGTTATTTATATATGTGAGGCAATGTTGCTGATTATCTAAGACCCTCAACTGTCTGACCCTGTATATACTTGTAAACAGGTTCTGAAAATCCCTACATACATACATAATCTTTATTTTAACACGATAAGAATAAAAGCTATAAGCTTGTTGGGTCGTGTATTACATATAAACACATAAACATACCAAATAAAAATTTCAGATTATAGAATAATTTAAACTGTCATTACCCATCCCACTCCCCAACTTACCACCCCCCAAGCTCTAATAATAAATTATAAAACGTCTTACCCTCCTACCCAAGCTCTTAGATTATCAAATACTTCAATACATCCCCTTAATAGTAATAATATATGAACTCATCCCTTCTAAAATTACTAGTCTGTCCTGATGTAATACTAAAATCAAAATCCCTAAAAGCTGCTAAATTATTCAATTTCTTTTTCAATGACCCAAAGCTAGATGACTGAGCTAAATCTTTATATTTTACAGTCATAGCATTCCATAATACTGCACCCCGATACTTAACTGAGTCTTTCATATATCTGGTATTAAACCGAGGCACATTTAACTTATTCGAAGCTTGTGATGAATAATTGCAATCACGCTTCACAACAACGTGAGAAGAAATCTTGGGTAAATTGGAATGATATCCCTTGTGCATAAACTTAAATAAAGCAACTTTATACTGACGAAAAATAGATGGCCACTTAACTTGGTCTAAAACATCTGATGAGCTCATATCCCTAGGCAAGTTATAGATAATCCTTGCAGCTCTGCAATGTAATCTTTCTAATGAATTGAAATTTTCTAAGTTACTACATCCACCCCATACTATTAATCCGTGAGTAATTGAAGGCAAAATAATCTTAAAATACATTGTTAAAAGAACCTTTGCTGGAAGAAATCTAGAGTTCTTTAAAAGATTAAGTTTACTAACAAAGTTCTTTTTAAGTTCCAATATGTGGTCGGTCCAGCATAACTTGTCATCAATAGTCACACCCAGCAACCTGGTCTTGCAGACCTGTTTCAGCTGCGAATCACCAACAAAAACAGGAGCCACCGGACCCACAAGGGTACCTCTACCCAGCAACATGAACTCGCTTTTCTTTGGATGGAAAGTGAGCTTGTTAGACAAGCACCATTTATAAAGTTCTTTCAGAGCTGTATTTAACTTAGCAATTGCTTCATCAGCTGACAGTCCAACAGCGAATACAGTTGTATCATCTGCGTACATATAGATCTCTCCATTATCAATTGAGGAAAGGAGATCATTAGTAAACAGAACAAAGAGAGTCGGCCCCAAGACCGAACCCTGTGGTATACCACTAGCAACATACAAGATATTCTATATTCTTCTTTTCTTCTATAAAAATATTTCATAAAATATAACATGTTAAAAATAATTCTGCATAGACAAAAAAGATTTTCATTTTTGTAATGGTGGTAATTTGAACCAACATTTGCTAAATATAACTATAATCGAAGAGCAGCTTGAACATTGTGAAACTAAAGAAACATTCAAAAACTATTCGAACTCGAAATATCCATTATTTATTGACTACATAATTTACTTCAATTGAAATATACAGGGAAAAAATCTAGTTGGACTAACAATTAACAGTCAATAAGATTTTAAAGTGAACTTCAATGCACCAGTAGCCATCTATAACTTTTCTAAAATGTAAATTTAAATATGTTTTTGAAGGCAAAATCATCAAGACTGTAAGACATCACACAAACTCAGAAAACAGTGTTTGTGGGGTATTTTCTAAGCACTGCTCAAAGATAAAAGAAACAGTCAATCTAACACTTTGTATGGTCATACAAATAAACAGATAACAGATAAAATGTAATGAAAATGATAGAAAATTATTCTCAAAGTGGCGCTCTTTCGTCAACATGGTAGGCATCGTATTTCACAATACCACAAAATTAACATATGTCTTCATGAAAGCTCAAGTATATTGATTCAAAATCCACGGAAATCATTTAAAATCTGTGCAATGTATTTGATCTATGCTTTAAGAACCACTAATGCCTTGAGAATAACAAAACTATTCCGAAAAAAGATAAACAGTTGAAAATAATTCAAAGTTTGAAATTTCAAATACTACAAAACACATGTTTCTTGTCCACAGCATTCACATCTGCTTGCTTTCGTCATCGGTTTCTCTGAGCAATGCACGGTCCAATTTGTATTCTTCCCCACTCGAAATTCCCCCAGCTTCACTATGTGCATCACTTTCCTGATCACTGTCACAAATTCAGGGGTTTCAATAAGTTTTTGCACAAGTGGGTAATAGGCGAGTATATTTGGCGAAGTTCTAGACCTCACAAATGCATTTTCAGTGGTTTTTTTTGCTGCTTTATTGTTTCATTTTTTTGCTCCAAGTGGGTAATCAACTCATTGAAGCGGGTAGATTTATACGCTACCTGGCTATTGTTGAAACGGTTACTGGACGTTTTGTACCCAGGACGTTTCGTACCCAAGATGATTTGTACCCAAGACGATTCGTACCCAAGACGTTTCATACCAAGACGTTTTGTACCCAGCTGGCTGACGTTTCGTACCCAGTCGAGACGTTTTGTTCCCTCGAATAAAAGTTTTTATCGAACAACTCGACACTAATAAAAGTTTCCATGAAACAAAACTTGACGCTAATAAAAATTTTCACGGAAATAAACTCGAAACTAGTAAAAGTGATTTGGTTATTCTCTTTTGAAAATTTGGGGCTTCGTAAGAAGCCTTGTCTCCTAAAGGAGCCGTTTTTTTAAAATGAAGTCCGCTACTCCATCCTCGGGGCATTACACAGGTGGGCATAGGCTTTCAGGAGACTGTCAGCACTCTGATCATCTTCTTCATAAGCTTGCCAGAGGAAGAACAGTTTTGCCTGCAACTCCCTATACTTTCTCCATTGGAGCTGTTTCAACTTCCGCTCCAACACCAACCTCACTTTAACTGCAACCAGAACAGCTTCCTTCTGCAAGAACTTGACCAGCACATAAAAAGGTAGCTGGCTCTTTCCTGAGGCACGGCTATTCAAACTGTGCTGCCAACCTTCGTTATTTTTGTTTGTTCGGATTGGCTGGTCGAAGACACTCCAACACCGAGAGGGCCGTAAGGAACTTTCAAACCAGGTACACTCAACGTACTCCATCAGATCTCTAACTCTGTCTGCTGCTGGTTTTTGTTGGAGATGGAAGAAGACACTGGCAGTTTCATTTTATGGTAAGTAGGGTAGAGACAGCAAGCAGTGCACAAATTTACGTAAATGGTTATTCTAAAAATAGAGGGGCTGGTAACCAAGTTTCTGGACTTTACACCACACTGCTTGGGACCAGTGAAAGGAACCCTGACCAGATTAGCTTTTTGGTTATTTCAGGGGGCCAGTGCCCCTGATTTAATAATATCTCCTTTAGAAAAAAAATGTACATGAGAATCTGGGGGTAAATAAAACTGTTGTTGTTGTTGTTGTTGTTGTTCTTGTCAGACTGATTTTTGAGACGTGCATTGTGCTTAGAATGCAAGTCAATTACCAACAAAACAAAATACCTGTGTACATGTCAGGGTTGTAGGTTTCATTGCCTGTTATAATTCCAGACACAACTGGAACTGCAGTGCTGTTCGCTGGTAAAGTCTGCCCCATGCTGGCTGGCTGTGGAGCCGGTTCCACAGGGTGTCTACCAAACCTTTGAGCAACATCTGTGGAGTTGATGCCAGCCCCTGCCCCTTGTGGCATTGACTGGCTTGTCACCTCGACAGCTGGAGCACCAAAACTGAATGGCTGTCTGTGGTCCTAAATTTAAAAAACGAACGTAAAACCATAATTACCTAAATATTATACTACAAAAATTCATTACCTAATGATCTTATCGCTCCATTCGTAAGTGGAATATAATTAAAAGTGCATAGGAATCTTTACAACAAATTAATAATCACAAACCTAACATTAAAATTATAATTTTGAAGAACACAACGAACATAAAAAATGGTTTAGGGATACTCTTCACAAACAAGTACAAAAAAACAAAACAAGATTGAGACAAATCTAGGAAGGTCCTTTGATTCAATTCTACTGAAATTTAATCCAATTTGGTTGATTCTCTGAATGATATAAAACCCAACTATTTTTCTTGTACCACTTAGTTGTTAAGTTACCATGACATGTCAACTAACGGGAGAAATAGTAGTTGCAGAGGGTGATGTTCCTGCAGGAGGCTGGATATGAAAGGGTGACGAGCCTGACGTGGCCACTGCGGCGGTCTGTGGGAACTCTCCACTACTCACTGGACGAGGTAATCCTTGGAAAGAAGGAAACAGTGAGGGCGGTAGATTGCTTCCTGCACCAGGCGGAACAAGCGGAGTTGTTATCTGAGGTCGAGAGCTAATTGGTGAATGCGGTGAAACACTAACAGTGTTAGACAGTGGGTTAAACGCAAATAGCTGTTGAAAGTTTTGTTGAAGGATTGCCATATCTTGCTGTTGCTGTTGCAACTGTTGGAAACACTGTGTTAAAGTGTGGATGAGCTGCTGCTGTTGTATTAGGTGGCGCTGTTCATCAAAGTATTGCTGGATGCCTTCAAACGCATTTTGTTGCCTCTGCTGGTACTGAGTGAATGGATTGCCAACTCCTTAATACAAGGATGTATGTGTTAATTAACGTTTCTCTTTGTTACTAACTAAAAATATGATGTACAATTAAAGGGTTTAACAGACAAAGTGACTATCGGCAAACACTTGTTTGTATTTTCCCTCTTATCTTATGTACAGTTTCAGTTATTAATAAAGTTACAAAAACAGTTATAAAATAAATTTCAACTGAGCATATCGGTAAATTCTAAGACACTTTTTATCACTATTATCCTCTGTTTTAACAATCGATGGATAGAAAGAGTGGCGAAAGCATTACCCAATTATGTGATGTTCTTTTAAAACGGGAACAACGAAAAAAAAATTATTTATAATCGTTTATTAAAACGTTCTATGTCATACTTAATCTTCAGCAAATTGTTTTCTTTCTTCGGAATTCTGAAAATAAAGGTAGTTCGATTTTCCTACATGTACAGATTATGTCACAAAGCTCTAGAAACTACACACACTAGCCTCTTTATTTAGTGCACATCATCGCGATTTAAGAAATTGACACGGAAAATATGATCGCTGAAGCCAAATATATTTGCGTTAACAGATTTTTACAGCCCTAAAAAAATGGGCTCCGTTAAGCTCCCTTCGAAGATTTCAATTTTATGTGAATTTCTTTTCTGCAAAATTGAAACAAGTCAGCTTTCATTTTTACAAGGTCAGTGAATAGAGCTTTCATTTTTACAAGGTCAGTGAATACAAGCTTCTATGATGTGCTAGTATGCGATGGATTAGAAGTGTTGAGAAGACGTTACAGACTCCCATATTGACTACAGAAAGCCGAGAAATGCAACTACTCCAATGGGCCATTAAGGCTCACTCAAACGGATCAAACATGTTGATCAAACATTATTCAACACTGTTAGGTGGTGTTGGACGGTGTTTGGTCAGTGTTGGATTGTGCTGGAGAGTGTTCAAACGAATCCAACATCATCCAGCAATGTTGGATTTTAATACCAGGCGTGAGATTATGACGTATTTTTTATCACACGACCGAAAATATTGGACGATGTTGAATGAAAAGTTTGAGCAAAGTCAAATTTGATCCAACATCGTCCAACACCGTCCAACACTAACACTATCCAACATGTTTGATTATGCACTGCAAACGGGTCAAACATGTTGCGTCCAACCTTTTGGCTCTGAAAAGGATTTACCTAGATAGCTAACAGTAAAAGGTAATAAACGAGCTTAAACATCATTACCATGGAGACAAATTTGAGATTAACCTGTACCTGTTGAGGGTTGGCTTAGTGGCGTGCAAGTAGAACGGTTGATAATCGTTGAAACTAGTGTTTGATGATCTCTTAAAAGGTTATTGCAAAGGGCTGTTAGATTCCCAATTTCTTGATGAAGTTGATGACATTGCTTTTCCCACATCTGTCTCTCAGATTTGAACTCCTCCTGATTACCACTGCTACCCATCTGGCGTCCGGGAGAAAAGCTCTGCAAACATTAACGTTAATAGTCACCAAAAACAGTAATGACTGTCACAAGAAATGGTCTCTATTGATGCAAAGTATTGCTTCATTGGAACACCTGTGCTGTGCTTCTTTTCTTTTTAAAACCCTTAAGATGTTTTTTTGTTTTGTTTTCGAGAAGGTTTTAATTTCAAATAGGCTTCTTTTCGAGAAGACATTTGCAAAGTATACACAGGACATTTGAGATTATTTTTTCAGTTTCAAGAGGGAACTTCTTCTTCATGATTCTCCCACGGGTATTTACAAAACTTTAAAGTTCCCATATCGCTTTTTTTATCTTTTGGATGAGAAGTAGAACCTTTTATTAATAGCAAATTTCGAAAATGAAACACTTTTTCGCGGTTCCTGTTGCGTTGTTTGAGTCTTAAACCGTACAAATAAGACAGTTTTGGGACAGCTGTCGGTCTTGACCGAGCATTAATAATGCCATTATGAAGTCCTGGTGTGATGACGTAGGAGAAGGTAATTGTGCAGCTTCCGGTCCATCTAAAAGAGAAATAAGTGATAGATGAACTTAACAACTTTTATGGCGATCGAGTTGGCTTAATCGTGAAAAAGAAGCATCCTTTTGTCACGTTTTTGGCAGCCAAGGACTTCTTACTACTGTACCTCACAAATACCAGTCCCCTACCGATCCGTCAAATTTTAAATTCCAAACTTTTTTTGATTAAAAAGCATACTTGGGTGCAGAATTTTTCCTTTGTTTTAATTCTGAGTTCACAAATGACAACAGTTTTCATCTAAAAGATAAAAAATGCGATACTGAAACTTCAAGGACGAACTAAAATAACGTTGAAAAGAAATATTTTTGGTAAAGGCATTCTATAACCTTTACATTAACCATCTGGAATAGGGTTCATTCCTAAACTATTTTATTCATGCAGGTGAAAAAGAAATTCTAAGCCGAGCAACCGGTAACCTGACAGCTACAATGCGACCTATGTATGAAGATATTTCTTTAAGGGCAAATTGGTAAGGCAATATATTAATAGGTAAAGCAATAATTGGTAAAGCATTAAGTTTTGCGCATGTCAGCACTGTGTCATGGCATCTGTCCTTAAGCTGGCGCCAAATTTGAACTACTTTTTTCACATAATATTTAATTGCCTTTTTTTCATATAATTGTGTTTTATCATTATGAATCTTTCAAAGGCGAAACGCGAATCGATATTAGACAAGAAACTTGACAGAGTCGTTAATGGCATTCTAAACCCGCTCAAAGAAACGATCAACGGAATAACAGCTCTTTGAGCTTTTGGTATAATCAATACGACGATCTGATAAAAGAAGTAGCTGGACTCCGTGATGACAACAGCAAATTACAATCTAAAAACATCGGTCTCAAGAACGAATTATTAACCGTCTTGAACAAGTTAAAAGTCAGAAGTCGCTGAATGACCATGAACAACAATATATCTTATGAGAGTGCCTCAAATTTCGCGGTATCCCGGAACAGCCTGCTGAAAACACAAACCAAATCATAATGGACATTAGTAAAGCTACTGGGAAAAATATCAGTGAGGACAAGATTTCAGTAAGCCATCGTCTTCCAAGAGTAGAGCAGCGGAATCAGAACAACCCCTGACAAATCATTACTCGAAATCGATTACACACAAAAAAAAAACACTAAAGATATTGGTTACTGAAAGTAAAGTAAAAGTTTATCTGGACCCAGAAGGCAGGATTTTTATGCGAAAGGATGACAGCCCGACAATTATAGTTTTTTTCTTCTCCCAAACGCAGCTGCTGAAAATCAATACTAAGTTCATCCAAATCTACAGGACCTTTTAGCATACCAACAAAATTATTACAACTGATTACAACTGTGCGACAGTGATCGTTCTGGACAAAGTCAAACTTGCAGTTTCCTGTTTTCAAAAATGGTTTGGAAACTGACGTTAGTTAACTATCGCTTAATGTCACTTCTACCTTTTTCAAAAGAATTTCAGAAAACGTATGTACAATAGACTGATTAAGTTCATTGAGATAAACAATATAATTAATCTACAATCTGGATTTCGCTCCAACTATTCCACAGAATATACAATCCTAATATTGTTGAAAAAATTTAGGAAGCAATCGAAGGAGACGAAATCTCTTGTGGAACATTTCTCGACTTCCGTAAACCCTTTACTGTACCTCTCTGCCTCGGTTCCTTGAGATTTCATCATCTACGAAAGTTGTTTTTGGCCAGTTCTGGAATGTCAAAGCCCTCTCTCTGTCCCTCTTCCTTATGCTGCCTTCAAAAACAATAAATCACTCTATAGTTAGAATCGCAATTGTATACGGTTTTCAAAATATACCGATCATCCACTGGTTGCGATTCTATTACGTACTGAATGCCTAAAATTTTAGTATTTAAAGATTCAATTATTTCATAATGTTTTAAGTAGTATGTAACATTGATGCACTCATCTTAATTTTGTCAACCTATTCATAACAAGAAACCATGCAAGTGATAATAAAATTAAGATAAGATTTAAAAGTAAAATAATTATACCAACAGAAAGAATACTGAAAGAAAACTTTATCTTACTCTAAGGTGTTGACAAAAGCATGACACCTACTTGCTAAAGTTCTTCCATTCAGTTTTCTCTTCTTTCCGGAAACCCTGTGTAGCTGAGGTTCTCTTGAATCCTCATAGTGTAGCGAGGGTGCTGCTCGCCTGCTACTAAACATTTTTTCAGGTTCGCCAGTGAATGTATCTCGTTCTTCCTCTTCCTCGGCTTGCAAAATTCCATTAGGAAACTCGTCCTCAACTTCTACAGTAATCTAGTGGAAACAATTACGAAAACAAAAAGTTCGTGTACCTTGATAATTAGGGAAACATCTAATATTATTTATAGCATTCAATGCTCCAATTGCAACAAGTATATATCCGTGAAACTGGAAGCCGTTTAGGTGATCGCAACAGAGATCACCTTTACGACATATGCAAGAGCGACCTTTCCAAACCTGTATATTTCTAATTTTGTTGCATTCGCTCTCTTTCTGTCATCAACGGTGGTAACGTAAGCGATTGTTGCAAAACTAAGGCAATGCAACTAATTCACGCTTTGGGCACTCTCTCAATCCCCACGGGATAAATGAAGCTTCACTTTCTGTTAACCTTCTGCTGTCCCGGAACCTTTTTGTCTTTTTAACATTTTTTTTTACACACATCTCTCTCCTTCTATTTCCTTTGTTTTTTACATACAAATCTCATGCGTCACCTGGATTTGCTTCACTATATAACCTCCTCTTTATTTATCGTTCATGCATTCACTCTGACGAAGGATTCCAGTCCGAAACGTCAGTATAAATATTCAATTTCACTTCTGTGTAAAATTTATCCTTTTTAAAAACTGTTTAATTGGAAAAACGTTTAACTTTCCGATAATCTTGCAAGCTTGTTTTAACTTGAGTTCAACTCATACAGGAACTACACAATGGAGATTATCATACTCTTTATTAAAACTGATTATAATTGTGTGTTTCTATAATTTGGTTCCTTACAGTTGCTTGGTTGTTAGAAAAGTGCATTCGAGGCATTCCAATTAGATTTAAGCATGAAAATGATTTTTAAACCAGGAAGTGCAGGATTCCAAATCCTACAGACATGATAAACACAATAACAAGAATTAGAAAGGGTGCATATTGTGCTGTTAAAACAATCTTGAAAATGAAAAGCGGGCTTGAACAAAGGAAGTTTCAAATAAGTGTTTATATCAAAACTGAGATATAAAAAATACATTTCTATTAAGGAACAATAGACAACTTATCGCGAGCAATAAGCTAAAGGTATAACAACCCAGATTTACAAGTTTGATCTGTGAAACTGTTTAATATATATACATGTGCGAGAAACACAATATCAATAATCTCGAGTAGCAGGTTTCCATCAAAACTATATAAAAAGTGAACTGTGACAGCATGACATTTTTACTTTTTGTTACCTGTTTATAGATATCGCAGTACAGAATATTTTTCTAATAAAAACAATAGAGGAAAACGAACATAATCTTTTTTTGTCATCCTGAAAACGTTTTCTGGCTATAGGGCTTCACGGTGAAAATTACAGAAATATTTTCAATGGCTTTTTTTTTCAATTCCGTATCAAAAAGCCTTATCTTAAAGATTTAAGACCACAGAAGATTTATACCTCCCCTCTGTGTTCTACATCCGATCCATCTGCAGATACTGCCGAGTCATTTTGTGTGCTGCTTGGTTGTGTTGATCCTCCCCAGGTCGCCGTGGTAATATCAGCACTCATCATACTAACCCCAAACCCTTCATCAACATCTGCACTTCTCCCGCTTCTGACAGAATAGGTCCCACCTTCCGACTGGTCATCCAGACCTGCCTTCTTTCTTTTTTCAATTACAAATCTCTGTTTTCTTTTTTTCAGCTTTTCCTCATGCATTTCACGCTGTCTCCTCAGTTCTGACCACAGCAGAGTATTTGATCCTGGAGCAGCTGGGGCTGGGAAAACAGAAACAGAGCCATTTCAACTTATTTATACCTCAATATTAAACCTGCACAAGGAAAACAATACTACAATAAAGAATGCAAATGTTATATTTTGTTTTGAAATATTAAATTTTATTACTGAGCCCAGTGACTCCAGGAAGCCAGCGCATGTTCTGGCTTTGACTTCCATCATACAGTAGGAGACAAATTAATCACTGTTTAACTCCAGGAAAGATGACTTAACATCAAACACATTTTAAATTCCCACCAACCTGTTTCAAATCAGATGTATAACCAAAAGGATTAATCAAAACACTACAAACCCTGTTACCATGTCGCCGTTTTTTAATAAAAAAAATAATTTCTAATAATAAAATTCCAAGAACAAAAAAAGCAGAGCACATCTTGTACATATCCCACGTGATAAAAATATTGTGAGAAACAATTAATAGCATATTAAGTACCTGTAACAGGTTCGCTTGAATCCACTGAATAAGACTTGTTTAATCTCGCCTGTCTCAATTCTGATCCATAGAAAGGTGTCTGTGTGGAGGATTCAACTGTCAGTGTTGGAGCAGTCTCAACAACTAAAGAAGTAGTACTCGTAATAGGGAACGCGCTGGACTGACGATCATCTGTACCACATGTTTCTGACACTCTTGAGTGTGTCTGGAAAACAGAGGCAAGCCTTACCTAAGCAATTTGAGGTTCAATCGGTTTTTCTATACCAAAATCTTCTTTGAAGATTTGACTGATTGGGTCCTATTGTGATCATGGATAACTTGAAACGATTCTTCACTCTTAATTTGATTAAGTACTAGCATTAGCCATTCATCATACAACCCCATGCAACCTTCTCATTAGTTTTGAAAAATATTTGAAGACATTGCAATCATTCTGATACTTATAGCAGCATAGCTATACGATTAAACAAATAAATCACCCCAAATCTTAATATAAAGGCCAAAACATCATCAACTGGGCTAAAAGAGACAGCATAAATTAATCTGTATACATGCATCTAATAATTTGAGTAAATGTTGCTTTAAAATTCCGGATTTTACCAGAAAGATATCTTATTCTTGAATGGTTCCAAATGAAAATACCCCCTTCCTAAAGTCTCCATACCCAACTTGTATTTAATGAAGCACATTGCTTGGCGCCCTTGGGAAATAATTTACCGTAAATTATCTAACAGAAATGATTATAAACATTATCCCCCTGTTATATGACTTAGCAGCAAACAAATAACATTATACCTGGGTCGTTGTTGATTTCTTGTGCTGCAATTGCTCCTCTTGTTTACTACTGATTCTGGTAAGCTCTTGTTGAACTCTCAGCAATCGCTGTCTTTCTTGTAACAGATGCCCCAACTCTTCCTTCTGCATCTCAAGTCGACGCTGATAAGAAGTTGCCTGTTCAACTCCTACACAAGAATTATTTCAAAATTGTCAGATGAAAACAAAATGACAAACTTGTCATAAAAAAACGTAACTAAGAAGTCTTTGAACAAAAAAGTTTGAAAAGAGTTGGCTTTGAACAAACTACGCGTTTTACCTATCATTAGGCATTACATCATTACATTTTTGGTAGTTTCATAACTACAATTTCTAAAACATCTCCTGGAAGTTGTCTAGGTTCAGCGTTCAGGTTTATAGTGGATAGCTTTACCGACAATATCATACTAAAACGTTGTTGTTTAAGATTGTGGCTGTTTATGTCCTCACACAGTTACTATTGTTTACCCCAAATGACTACGAGAAACCCTATAACATTATTAGCTCCAAAAATTAGTTTCATAGCTTGTTTGAGTCCAACAAATGCGGCCCAAAGGTCACCCTAATGAATTTCAGCACTTTTCAAGCTGGAAGATTTAATTGACAACGGTAACTGGCTCCAGATACGAGAAACAATGTGAGAAAATGAATTGTGTAGGTTAACTTCTGTTGTATGACTCTTGCATTACATTATGGCCGTGACCTCGTAAGTCTTATGGAGTATTACGGAGCCTAAAGAAATAGATATAAGGTACAATTTCACATAATGCACAGCAGTTTAACGTACATATTGCCATAATCTATTTAACTAACAATTTAGTGATTGTGACCACCAACTTTATTTGAAGAATCATTGACGCTAATTACCTGGCGCCTCGCCATCTTTGTTCTCTGATAGCTCTCCCTCGCTAAGCGTTGCTGCATCATCATCTTCTGAAGCCTCACCTCCATCAATGGGTTCCTGTTCCTCTGTAGAGTTATCATGTTCATCGCTTTCATTCTGATCTCCTTCCTCATTATCTCCATCATCATCAAAGCTTAGTTCTGCTAGCTCCATTGGTAAAGTAGGTAGTATCTGATCTGGGTATCTCTGATGTTTAAATAATTAATGATAAATTAAGGAAGAAGAAATCAATACAAACAAACAACAAACTATTGTTGCTGAAGTAAAACTGTCAGCACCATTACAAAAAAGAAGAGTAATGTTTACCAACCAAAAGATTTGCTGAGGTCAATTGAGGTCTAGAGAGTCTAGTAGACTTTCGAGCTATGCCATCTAACACAAGTAAACGTATATACAATTAATTTGATTTTGAATTTGCGTTATACCACACAAGTACGTGGTGATAAACTTTGCAGTTATGGCCAAATTCAATAACTTTACCCCATATACATTGATCCTTTAAAAGTTTATAAAAGGTACACAAAAATCAATCACCTCTTGCAAATCAAAGTAAGTGGACTGAAACTTCAAAGTTCAAAGAATTCTCCAGGTGCTTCATAAAAAATCTGTTTTTCAAGGAGCCACGGGCCTTGAAATGAAATCTTTATAAAAAATTAATCATTTTAAGAACTATTTTTTTCTGGATCAAAGGCCGTGCAAACCCTGGATACGCAACAAATATTACACAACAGATATCAAATTAAGAGCAATGTTTTTGCTTACCTGATTAACTTTCTTAACCAGTTCCTGAAGTTGTTTCAACTTCTTTTTGGCTGAATTAAGTTTTCTAGGGTACAGAAAAGATTGATAGTTTCACGAGAGTGGGAGAAAATGACTTTACATTTGTCAAGTTCATTGATTTCATTAATATGTTTTTTCTATTTTGTTTAGGGAGCTTGTATCAAATGGCCACTAGTACAATATTCAAAGTCATTATTACAGTACTTCGCCGGGTAACAGTGAGCTTTAGCATGACCACACCTAAAAACGTGTCGAGATCGTTTGTAATTGAATACTTTCTTGTATACAGTACCATTTGAATTTTATACAAATTAATCCCAAGGTATTATAATTATCTTACTAATTAGACCGACTCCTTTTGCTATTGCACAAAAGCTCATCAGTTTTTGATTCCACTACTATAAATGCAAAATATTGCTCTTTCTTGTATACAATTACTATGTTTTCATTTCGCTAGTAGCTATACTTTCCATAACCAACTCAAAAAAACTAAATAAAAAAGAACTCGTTTGCAAGTAAATGCTACATAAACTTTAAAATTCAAATTCAATTCTAAAATTATTAAATGGTACAATAAACGAAATACATTATTGTACGATAAATATTTTCTGCTTATCATATGAAAACAATGTCAGTGTCACCATATTGACAGCTTATCTTCAAAATTCTACAACCAAACAAAAATAAACTGATATAAATCTAATTGTATAGCAACATGTTTGACTGCTAATTAGTTTTCAATAAAAGTATTACTCGACTTTCTCCTGAAACACTGGATCATCCTGCCAAACTAGCGCGTTCAAGCTGGAGCTTACACCGCTAGCTACACTGCCCTCTGCATCAGTGTCTGTCTGTGTGACTGCATCAGTGTCTGTCTGTGTGACTGCATCAGATTCATCTCTACCACTTGTCTGCGTCTGAACTGATTCTCGTCTTGCATTTTCATTGTTTGCCCGTGACGATGTCTGCAAAAAACCCAAGTGAATTTGACTTTTGTTCCAATGGGGAAAACAGACTATGTAAAGAGTCCCCTCTCACACCTAATCACGGGGTTACAGTACATTGATCACTTCACATGAAATTTTAGGTCGTTTTTCACAATCGCAAAAACAATTCCACAAAGAAAGGTATTAATACTCCACGAACACAATTGGTATTCCTCTTTTAAATAACTACACGTATATCTTTGTATCTCTTCGCCATGCTATCATCACTGGATCTCTCTACAAACTGCCTCTTCTAATGTTGTCTCTAACGCTCTCTCGGTACTACAAAAAGGATTTCTATCCCTCAAGGTGGCATTACGCATCCATTTTTACATTCTCATATCATTGCAACCCAAAATACTTTAGAACATGTACAAAATGACATCAAACATAGTTTTCACCGTTCGGTTGTCTTTACTCATAACAGCTGAATATTGAAGTTCTGTTCAAAACATCGTCTCACTAACCTGCACTGTTTCATTAGTTTGTTTGAGGTTACCAACCCTCTGCCGAGCGGCCTGAAGTTCTCTATGGATAAACATAAAAAGAAAAAAGTTTAAATTTCTTATTTCAAAAGAATATTTCCAAACTAATGTTTTTTTTTAAAAAAAATTAAGTTAACCTGAACAATAAAATAAAGTTTGCAAAAAATTACTACTTTTGTAAACAAATGTATCTAAGCTACTTTAAAATCCATAGCTCTCGTGCATCATAAAGTAAAACGCTTTAGAGTATTTTTAATAGTTTTAGTGCTCTTAAGTGTTTAAGATTATCATCATCATCATCATCATCTCTAATTTTTTTTTATTATTGATTATTATTATTCACCATTAATACCGGATCCAATCCAGTTTCTAGGGCTCTAATCAGTAGCCAAGTAAGTTATTTCATCGATAGTACTTTTCTAAAGTGTGAGCTGATCCTAGGAGGACGATCTTTTGTAGTTCAGATACGTTGATGTTTTCTGGAATCTTATTTGTATGTTTTTCCATGCCTTTCTTGATTATTCCAAGGGCTCCGATGATGACTGGCACAGTTTGCATTTTCATTTGCCATATTTTTGATGTTTCAATTTCCAGATTAGAGATTTTCTGCTACTTTTATAGACATATTTCAGTCTAAAGGGACTGCCTTACTTTATCAGCATACAAGTTTTTGCTTGCCTATCCTTGATGATGTCAGGTTTACTTTATAATTAATAATGATAATGATGACAACGATAAGTAAAAAAAAAAAAAAAACAAATTATAAATGAAACAAACCTTAGTCTTCTACTGAGTTCTGGATCGTGTATACCAGCATTCAAAATCCAGTCGATCTCTGTTACTGGGCGAACAGTAGCAGCACCTTCACGTCCACCTTCACCATCCTCATCCTCTCCTTGTGCTGACTCTGGTTCACTGTTAGCACTGCCTGTCACACTCTCTCTTCTGGATGATTCGCGAGTTGTGCTCCCTGATTCAACAACTGGTGGCTAAATAACGGAGCTTAGTACACTATCAGCTATCACAACACATAGAAAACAAAACTATTTATTAGAGCAATGTCTGTATTTATAAATATTTTCAATTGGGTCCAAAATCGGTAAAAACCTTATTTTATGTGACCCTGTTTGGACCAACTGAAGTCACTTGTTCATCATGTCTTACTCAATTTAAAGCAGATTGCCAATTTCCCATTTGCATTTAGACATAGACATAGACATAAATCTTTATTTATCCACAGGAATCTCCATCAGGTAATAATATTTAATAATAATAACTATCTAATTTAAAAATTAGTGTCTTGCCTATTTTGAAACACCTAGCCGGATCAATAAATTGTGCCTTCACTCTCTGTTTCGGCATTCCTGAAAGATCTAGAATGTTTGAATAATTATGGTAGTTCTTTGATTTTAAGCAAAATTACAAAGAATGGTTGGTCCAATAAATATCATGCAATCACTTACAACAGCTTCAATATGATTTTTCGAAATAAAATTTTCGACTAATATGCTTATTAGAGAAATATATTATCATCCGCCATCCTGAATTATGCAAGCTTAATAAGCACAATAAACTTGTTTCCTCCTGCCGTAACAGATTAAAAGCACTGTTGCATAACGTTTATAATCGCACACCGAACGCGCCCTAATTTAATATGCTAATTGTTTATCTTTATAGTTACTTGTTGCGTTTGTTAGAAACATTAAAATCTCCTGATGAGTGAGCCACGAGCTCACGAAACAGTGTTTTCCAGATGACAATGTAGTCCATTTGTTTCTTATAAATCTTCTTTATACATAGCTCTACTTTTTGTATTGAGCACTCTCAACGGACCGGTTGATACGCCTACAGTATTACTTTTTAATATATACTGTACGTATGTACTAATTTCTATCTAATCAGCAAAACCAATTATTATATGTACCTGATAATAGCCCAGTAATCTGTTAAGCTGGTTCAAGCGGTCTCTTACTTCTTGAAGTTTTCTGCAAAAGATCATCACAACTTCATAAAAATAAAGTAAATTCAACTATACTATTCAATACCACAAAGCTGAAACCAACCTACAAAATAATGCAGATGTTCTGTACGGTAAATATCAAATACAACGAGTAACTAAAATACAGTATAAGTAAGTTTTACTTTTGTGTGTAGACTAGATACGTAACTGACGTCAATGTACTGTACTGTATAGACTAGATATGTAACTGATACCAATGTACTGTACTGTATAGACTAGATATGTAACTGATACCAATGTACTATACTGTATAGACTAGATATGTAACTGATACCAATGTACTGTACTATATAGACTAGATATGTAACTGATACCAATGTACTGTACTGTATCGACAAGTTAACTGATACCAATGTACTGTACTGTATAGACTAGATACGCAAAGTTCTGATACTAATGTACTCTACTGTATTGAACCAATCTGCCATTAGAATATCTACAATTGTATCAATGTAATCAAACGAAACAGACATTTTTCATAGTATGAATTGCAAAATCCCTACTTGAGTTTCTCATGGACCTCCAGTGCTTCCAGAATGCTGTCATCATCGAGTTTTTGAGACATAGTTGCCAAAGGTGGTTCGTCTTCCTCTTGCCGAGATTCATTAACACTTGTACCCTGTGCCTGTGACCTTTCCTTTGATTCTAAAACATTAATAATTATCGATATGAAGTTATAATAAGGCTGGAAGGTCTAAGATTCATTGTTTTAGTTCGACTAAAAAGAAATTAAAGTTAACAAATTTTCTCACTGAAAATACATTAATTCTTATATGTTAAAAAATATTTACTGTCACTACTATAGGATTATTGAAAAGAGTCTAGTAATGATTTATTACAGCCAATTAGAATGCTGGATTTGCAATAGCCAACAAGGAAACTGGTTGCATAACAAAAAATAATCAATAGGCCAGACTGGGTTAACACTACCATGCAACAGCTGAGCTAAATTCTTTAATTACGAGCCTAGCGGTCCATGGCGCCAGCCCTTATCTCCGGTTTCTGTAGTGTTAAGAGGATTTGTTTTCACAACCTTTGAAAGTAGACGTTGCATTTTGTTGAGTAGGAGTTGCTGGGCCCGAAGGGGGGACAAAGGCATATTTCCCCCAGAAAAAGTCGAAATTCTAGACTCTTGGAGACGCATTCTCCAGCAGTTTGAAACACAAAATGGTATATTTCAGATACTAAAAAACACTGACATTTTTATTAGGTTCTAATAACTCCAAACAATATATTGCACTTCTTTCGTTCAAACAAAAGTAAAAAAGTATCTGCAATTTTGAAAGAGGAAAAATAATTATGATGCATGTGTTTGATAACAAATAAAAACAAAAAATGCGTAAGGGAAAAGTTGCCCAGCCAACAGCTAGTTTTGAAAACACTGCTTTGACTACCCCTGGACAGGACACTAATCTATCACAGAATAGCTCCCAGCAGACGCTGGTACTCATTTATCTACCCCGGAAGGATGGAAAGCTGAGTTGGCTTAAGCAGAAAAGGTCACACAAATATTCGAATTTTGGCAAGCTACCGGGATCACACTGGGGATCTAGTTGTTGGAAAGCAGTGATCTTACCAACTGTGCCAACCACGTCTGTTCTAACACTACCATAAGCTCAAAAAATTTCAGTAATTTGAGGCACATCCTCCCCCTTACAATGTAACACTTTATCAACACAAGCTATTCTGGAAGCATCTAGTTTTAAAGGTTCCAAACCATTGGAACGCTACCCACTTATATTTCAACAATGATAATAACAGATAAATTTATATGTATTAATAATTATAAGTAAGAAGTCGAAACAAACAATAATACCTTTTACAAGCATACCCTTGTTAAGCTGTGCAGTTCTGAGGGCCTGTAGCTGTCCTAAAAGGGTATCCATTTGTTCTTTCTTGGCTTGCAAGGCCATCAGTTTGTTTTCCAACTCTAATCTCTCTTGGGTAGCATCAGCAAGAGCAAGAGCTGCTTCCTAAAATAATCAAGGGTAAACTGTAATTATTGATGTGATCAGCTTGGAAGTTACACATGCTATTGGATCTCTTTACTGAGAATATATATTAAAAGATCCTAACAAAACTAAATATAATACAGTTTTATTGATGACTGCACCTCATTATCTGCATTCACTGATTCACGTTCATTTGATGCTCCATCAGAAAAACCTCTAACCTGAAAAATAATAATAAAGGCAGCAATGAATAAAATAATGTGAGATGTATTGCGCATATTACTGTAAGTGATTAGGGTGCTAATAAACAGCAACAATACAATGGCTAATACGATTGATTAGTATTACTTTAGTATTACTTCAAAAACTCGATATCATTAAAATAAAATTAATTATAAAAAAAAAATCAAGTTAGACGTACAGACTGATTCTTCATTCTCCTCTGGTTTAACTTCTCATCTTCATCTTTTTCAACTTCATTGTCAGCCCTCAACTAATCAAAAGTGAAAGCTGCATTTGAGTGCATTTCCTAATTTAATAATAATAAATTAATTTTGGACAGTGTAATCTAACCGAAACAGTAGAACAAAATTTCATGGGTTTTCCAGGGCTGGAAAATGCATTTTCATATTCCACGATTTTGCATGACTTTTCATGATCGAGTGATCACAGGTTAACTTTCAGCAGATGTCAGTACTTTTTTACAGACCTTAGAAGATTGCATGGAAAGCTGAGTGAGTTTTGGCAGAAAAGAAGGTTACACAAATCTAGGAAGAGCCATGGAACAAAGTGGAGGCTTAAAGGTTGAAAACAAAGATTTTACCAAATGTACTAACCATGCCACATATGACTGTAAAGCAATTATTCAGGGTTACATATTTATGATAAAATATACAGCAATAATAGTTTAAAAAACGTTTAGACTAGGAGAGTGTTGGTAACACTAACACAATATGTATGCAATTAGATCAGATGTAATTCTGAGCCACTCTTCAACTAGACAGGCTTCAACTATTATACACCTGTATATATTAATTTCTAGGTTCTGACTGAGTGAAAGAAAGTTTATCTTAAACTTAGAGAGTGTTGGCAACACTAACAAAAAACACGATCAGATGTAACTCTGAGCCACTCTTAAACCAGATAATATATTATTAACTCATTCAACTCTAGGTTGTGACTAGGAGAATAGTTTATCTTCAGCTGGTTAATTCATTGTGATTGATAATTGACAGATTTGCTGGGGAGAGTGTGCTTCAGCATAAAAATAGAAATGATCTTAAAAATGTACGATTTGTGAAACAGAATGTGGAATAAAAATCAGACAGATGTTTGATCCCTGCCAAGGTTTGATCTTCCCCAAAATAAGGTAAGAAGCAAAGTTGGGACACTGTTTCGCCTTCTTTCATTTTAGAGCAACTCGTGTATCATAATTACCTTTTCTTTGGGTCTTCTCAGTAGGTTTAGCAGTTGTAGTTGGTCTCTGGTAAATTGATCATCTGCGGCATTCCCAGCATCCAAGGCCTGCCAAGGGATAGATAACAATTATTAAGCAATGTATCAATCATCAAACATTACTACTGTTTCAGATAACTTTTTGTCACATATGGATGGGTGATTGATGACTGACCTGTGCAGATACACCTGATGCTAAACTCCCCTGAGCATTCTTAGCACTTGGTGTAGCACTAGCTATACTTGTACCAGGCTGAACAGCTGCAGAAGAGCTTGCACCTTCTTGTGATGGGAGCACTACTTGAACGAGACCCTGGAATATATAACACAAAAAAATGGTATTCATTTGACTAAGAATTAAAATTTGAATTCATAGCCAAAAGATCAACACCATTCAAATTTCAACTTTTTTTATGACATACCACAGCAAAATGTACACTAAGGACTTTCTATTTAACAAGGCAGGAAAATTAACAGACCACTAAAACTGAACTGCCACAGAGAGCACAGCTGGTTTAAAACAGAGATTACAAATTTGTATTATGCTGATGCCTACAGTACATGTTTTCAGGCTTCTCTTTCACAACTACTTGAATTTGGAACACCAACGCACATGATGATAATGGAGATGATGAGGGTCCATGATTGGTAGTAAATGGAGGCATGTTGGAGGAAGTAGATCAGTTTTGCTACTTGGAAGATCTGTTAGACTGTGACATAGAAGAGGAGAGAGCAGTGCAAGTGAGTATAACAGCTGCATGGAGAAGATGGTGAGAAATCGCCAGTTTATTGGTGAACCACAATGTTGGATTGACAACTAGGGGAAGGATATATGAAGCTTGTTTGAGATTTGTTCTACTGTTTGGAGAAGAAACATGGCCACTGACAAGCAGACTGATGGATGTTCTACTGATGGATGTGATTGCAGAATGCTGAGATACATGGCAAGGGTGAGATGGCAAGATGCGAGGTCTCACAGTGAGTAGATAGAGATGCATGGAGTAGACCTTTCTTTTAAGTTGAGGCAGAGAAGACTGAGATGGTTTGGACAGAGAGTAGCGTGTTAAGTGAGATGGCAAAGGTGACAGTTGGGAGGGCAACAGCCAGAAGGAAGGCCTAAGAAAAGTGGAGTAATTGTTTGATGGAGGATATGAGCTTGTTGGGAGCAGAGGAGCATGTGGTGCAGGATCGATAGATGTGGAGGGCAGTCGTCACACATCCAACCCCATCCTACAAGGGAAAATACAAACGTTAAATGAGCATGATCATGATGATGACTGCACAATTGCCAAGACCATTTGCTCAGTTGTTTCCTTATGTGCACAGCAAAACCTTTTATGACTAGGCTGAGGCACAAAATAATGTTTAATACGATGCATAAATTAATGTAAACCCTAACCTCTTCCTCTGCACTTGCAAGTTTCCTTTCTGCATCTTGCTGAAGAGCTAAAAGGGTTGCTTGCCTAGACTGAAGTTCTTTGAGCTAAAAAACAACACATATTAACTGTCTTTTACTATTATTCAAGGGTTTTCTCTCAAAAGCTCTTGGTAATAGGTATAACAAAGTTAAAATACAATATTTTCATTTAATTGCAGGTTTATTCATGGTTTACAAGTTCGAATTGCATAGTGTACTTAGTAAAACAAGCTTTTTTAGCCTACAGCAAGCCATACTAATCTACTAATAACACAAAGCTCACTAACTGATAACAAAATTAAAGGAAGTCTCCAGGAGTTCTCCATGGTAAAAAAATTCTTTTTTCAGAAAACTAACTTCTCTTAGTAAAAACAAAACAAGTGACAGTAATTTCTGCCACAGTAGCAACAACTGATACCAAGTCTACATGAAATAGACAAAGTACAATTATGAGTCAGTTCGTGATTAACTGAAGCTTTTGGATTGTTTATAAAACTGAAAACTGATAAAAATTTTTCCCATGTAGGATAGAGAAATTATCTGTATTCCAAGAGGGGGTTTAGGCTTTAGGCTTCGGGCTTCGGGCCTTAACTCCACAGCCGTACACCTCATGACCTAGAGCCCTGAAAGCAGTGCAAAGCCTCATCCAGTTTCCAGTAGCATCCGAGGAACAACAAACCTCTGACATCAGCAGAAGAAATCACTCGATATTCATCTGACCCTAAACCCTAAGCCCTAAGCCCTAAACCCTAAACCCTAAACCCTAAACTCATCTGGACATCGCTTCATGTCCT
>JAOBAY020014944.1:0-14984 GCA_025331085.2 Zoanthus sociatus | reverse complement strand
TGATGAAGATCGGTGTGGCCCATCGAAATATAGTTGCTAAAATTTATTCTCGTTGTTTGTCAACTTTTTTTATATACTCTTTTTTTCTTGTTAAGGCGAACAAAAGAAATTATGAATAATTAATAAATAAATAATAAAAACATCCCAGAACGACTGACTTTGTGTACCTAAACTAACACGTTGAACTAGAGTTTCGTTGCACCTAGTCGCTTCCCACGTTTAGCGATTCGGTTCAGCAAGTTAAATTACGCAACGCTTCAGTCTTTGTTCTTTACAAATTTTACCTGCAAGTTGAAAACGTCTCGGTACCTTCAATTCAGAAAGTCCGAAACATACATGAACATTTGTTATAAAACAACTATCAAAGTCCATTTTTCTACGTAAACAATTAACACTTATTAACTGCAACCAATGTTTTGTGCTCCCTAGACCGCCGATATGTCGTCGAGAAACCACAAAACATACTGCTGTCCCGAGGTCAAGGTCAAATAAGCGTTTTCTTATATACCAACTATCAAAGAAGCACAAAAAATAGCTTTTAAAGAATTTTTTTATTATCCAATTTAGGTCTTGTGTTTTGTGAACACAATCGCTAATCCGCCCGACCCAACTTTACGATCCACAATACCACACAAGTTCCTTAACTTGGTGCTACTCTTAACCTTTTCAAACAGGAGACAGTTTCGAATGATTGTGTATTTTATTACTTTCTTCAATCAATTTTATCAATTCTTGTGTAATTCAGAAGTTCATAGGCAAAAAATCATGGACATTTGGTTCATCCTCACTAATAAATAAATCTACTTTGTACACGTGGCTGGTAAATGTGAATAGTTATATCTAAAAATGTACATTCTCACGAACTAAAACAACGGTAAATCATCCTATTTATTATACAAGTGCGTGTAAGTCTTTCTCCATGTAATGAATGAAAAGCAGATGTTGCACAGTCGGACGATGTGGATATTTTTTATGAACGAAAACAGCGAGGTATCTAATGTTGTTTTTTTAAAAAAAACGAGAAAATAAAATCACTATCTTCAGTTGAAATTTAAACTTCATCTGGATATATACAAGTAATAACTTAATTTGACTGACGAAAACTTCAGCCTTGGCTTCCTTTTAGTTTGTTCTTAAATATTGGACCAATCTCTCATAAGAAATATACGTGTGATAGGTAAAGGCGCATGTGTACTTTTTTTGAGTTTTTCTATATATCAGGGTTGGCCGGGGGGATGGAGGATGAGGAGGGGTAGGAGAGGAATATCAATATACCCAAAAATAATTTAAAATTCACGGAAAATACCAAAATACCAACATTTGTAAAAAAAACATGATTTACTGTATACCCAAAAGTAGTCCAAATTAACATACCGCATACCTAATATTAAATACTTCAAAATACCGGATACCCAAAAACGCTGGCCGAACCTGATATATTTTCTCAGCATCTCTTATATGGTTCAATATCTTATAAAGTTATTATATTATCTTATAAGTTACAATAATAGGTGAGGTAAACACACGCCATTCACGGAGAGACAATTTAGATCCAGTCTTAAAAGGCGCGTTAGCAAATATTTGTCTATTTGATGTCACATAGCAATGCAACTCCACGTAAGATCCAGTGATCTGGATTTTGATTGGTCTTTAAATCTACGCATGCGATGTACGTCAGATCTGTCCTGCGAGGTTTCTTGTATATCGGGCATTGGTACATTCTGGTATCTCTACCACCAGTGGAGTTGATGGCATAGATATGCACAACAGGCATGGGAGTAAACAGGACTTTCGCAGGAGGCTCAACCAATTTACAGCCTCTTCTGTCCCAGCCCGCTCCGTCCAAGAACAATCCATGAACATATACACCTTCGGCTGGGGCCTGGACAATATCATCCTTAAACATCCGTGTTACGTCATTGTGAAGTATAACACTATCAAGAGCCCAACCTTTGTGCGCCCGCGTTACTTCCTACAAAACATCAAAGGTGAAGAATAAGCATTCCACACCAAATGCGAAGAACGAATAGAACAAAAATTTGTAATACACATGTTAATGTATTAATTATTTGTGAGAAGCATTAAAATTTAGTAAAACAATTTTAGTAGCATAAAAGTATAAATTCATGGTGCTCACGGACTGATGATATCAAACTTCCAGGAGTTTTCAAAGAGTTCCCCAGGGTAAAGAATTTATATTTTCACGAACAAACCCCAAATTCTCTCTCAGTAAAACCAAAACCGCACAACTGCCACCATAACAACTACCTCTACTACTACCACCATGACTAACAGACCACCATCATCATCATCATCATCATCATCATCATCATCATCATCATCATCATCATCATCATCATCACCACCATCATTATTATTTCGCTTTACCTGTCTCATTGCAGTCAAGAAGCCCTGGGGGTTAAAGAAACCCGTCATCCAAAACACGTTGGGTCTACCATCAAAGCACCAGTGTCTGAACTGGGTGTTTCTCTCAAGCAACTCGGTGTACCAGAAACCAAGGGTCGATGACTCCCAAGAGATCTAAAACAAAAACCGTAAAGAATTATTATCAAATAATTTTGTCATCATCATCATCATCATCATCATTATTATTATTATTATTATTATTATTAATATTACTGTTGTTGTTGTTTATAAATTCTGTGCTTTGATACCGGAGCATACTTTAACCACCGTTTGAGAGCTGTAGTGCAATTTCAGAAAACGTTCTCTAACATTTCATATGATCATTTTAAACACTTTTGTTCCAATATTAATTTCCCACAGTTTCATTCTAATCAAACATAGATCACTCCCACAGTTTAACATTTTGTAAGACGTGTTTTTGGAGAAATACATCATTACCGTGCCGAGGCCGTAGGCCGCTGACACGGTCTTAGAGTGCAGCGATATGGGCCGATGTTAAATTTGTGCCTGTGGGCCGCAGCCCGAATGTAATGTGGGCTCTGTCCATGCGGAGCGGCCAGCGATTACTTAGCGATAAGATCCGAGAGCATGGACTAAACAGATTTAATAAACTCTAAGCCAGGCACGGTAATAACCACGAAGTGGTTCTAGTTAAAACATAGAAAAGAAGACGCCGTAGAACCATATTTTGGTCAAACAGAAACATTAGATTAAGCGATAATCTTGATATGAAGTCATTTAATGTTTCACACAAGACCAGTAAGTAGGGACCAAAGTTTGTGTAATGGAACCTTTACGAGTTCAACATGGAATTAATTTGCAAGAGTGTGTGTTTTAAAAGAACGGGCTTACGCACTTTGAGCTTTTTAGAACACGTAAAGTGCAAGTAAACTCCATATTAAACGATTAAAAGGTTCAATTACATGTTAATCAAATATTGAAGTTAATTAGGTCGGTTAAACACAAAACGTGACAGTGATAACCTGACAATTTATACGTGCACGGACAACTGATAGTTCCCACGTTCTCATAAAAACCTCTGTATTCTGACTGGCTTCTTAGCTCGTGACAATTTATGCGTGCACGAACAATTCATGCCTTCATTGCTGTTCTAGATATACTTCTGTATTTTGATTGACTTATTAGCTTTGAAATTTTAATTGCACGAAGTAATTGCACTGCTCTTAAGCAATCAGAATCAAGTTTATATTTTCATTTGTATGATTATCCATCTAAACATCACTTAGGTAGTGTTCGAAAATTGGATATTTCTCCAAAAGTTAAAGCTAGCTAAGTCCTTTATAAGCGGTGTCTAGGTTTTGGTAGTTCCACGTGACCACTCGTTAATTGCTACTGACCAACCAACATACGTCACAATGATGGTGGGGGCGCAAGGGAACTTGAAAAATAGAGGGTTTTTCTATGTGCATGCCAATTTAATGGATCGCTGATTACCACTTAAGGATTGCAACGAGTTTGTACCGCGGTTATCAGCAACGAAGCTAAGATACAATCTTCGCGCTTAGGAATGCAATTTAAGGAACTGCGAGAAAAATCCTAAACTAATTTTAATTTTTAGCTTCAGAGTTCAGCTGGTAAATATGCACCACTATGGACCCTCTCTTCGGCCATAACCAAGTTTAGTTACAAAACTACACACATAATTGTTTATAATCGCGGTACAAATCAATCAGGATTTGATATTTTTTAATTTAGGAAAAAAATTTAAAACGCTAATATAAAATTTTAAGAAGTTATTCAAATCGAACCAAATCTAATCAACTTACTTTCTTCCAATGCGCAGGTATTCGAGCATCGTACATACAGTCAAGGGAATCTCGTAACGTCTGGGAAAAAGTCAAACAAATGGAAAACTTTAAAACATTTTGGTAGAGTAGCTAGACTTTCAATCTATCTATCACTCCTGAAGAGTAGGACTATTAAATATGTTTGATTTGGCCATCAAAACTGTAGCCATTGAAAAAAATAAATTTTGTGCATCCCTCGGAATACACAGAACGATTTACATTGGTGAATAGAATAAATGTCCATCAGTATTCTTCTAAAGAGTTGAAACAATCCTTAACACGTACAAACACACAGATATCCATGTGCAATTACTTAAAACTTAACATATGCACTTAAAACATTTTCATCAATACAATTATATAGCGTTTATCCTAACTTCCGTAGTGGACACAGGTTTCAACATTTGTGATCTTAAACTCTAGTTAAGAAGCCACAGCTTTGCGATCACTATCTTGTTCTTTTCCACAAATGCAATGGACCACCTAAGGCTGCAGAGAGTATCCAAAGACTTAGCAGTTAGTTTAAGGCCCTTAAACAAGAAGACACAAAGGTTTAACTATTTGATGATGTTTCCTCAATTAGTTTAAAAGTTTTTCCTCAATAAGATTAAGACCCTAAGTTTTGGACCGGCCTGGAGTCGAACCCGAGCCTCCAGCAGGATAGACTGGTACGTAAACAACTAGGCCAATAGGTTGTATCAGGAAATGACACAAAGGCTATTTTGGGAAACCTCAGTTGGGGTAGTTGATTGGTGGAAGGCAAGTACCCTCACCTTCCCCATGTTTCAAAATTCTACGTCGATAAAGACCCACCTCACTCATAATAATGGTACCATCAATGGCGAGTTTGAGATCGGTTAACGTTAGACGAACAGCGCCGATCACTTTTTGCATCCGATCAATCTCTTGACGAAGAAATATGTTCATAGGGGACAACGGACCCATCTTCTGAAGTTTCGCCCTAACCTGAAACCAGAACCATATTTTGTTACAAACCATTCGTTTTTTTTTCTAAATTAAACAAGTATAGATAATTGGGATGAAATTTAAAACAGCAGAAACATTTCCGCGATTATTATGCTTGAGTTTGTAAAGTGACGAAGTGATGAATAATCCTTCCAGTTAAGAACGCAGTTTTAGTAATTTAGGATCCTGATAAATAGATGATGACGTTGATGATCCTGATAAATAGATGATGATGATCCTGATAAATAGATGATGATCATCATGTTCCTGATAAATGGATGATCATAATGATGATCATAATCCTGATAAATATATGATGATAATGAACTTGCTAAATAGATAATGATAATGATAATGGTAATCGTGATCGTGATCGTGATAAATAGATGATAATCAGTGACTTCGACATTTGAAGTTGGTAACCCTACCTCGTGAGCAATGTAATCTTCTGGAAGTTTGTCTAGCATGTCGTCAGCCAACCGCTGAACAACAGTCTCGCGGGTTTCACCTCCTCCTCCCGAGCTATCCTTAGGTTGAATACTCAGTGTTGTGTCCAAACACGACTTAGCGACATTACTCTGGTAACTGAAAATGATTAAAATCTATTGTGAGTCTTAGCAAATAGAACCAAATACTTGCTTGTTTAATGCTGCTTTCCATTTAGTCCTTGTTGCAAACATCGACTCTATATTATAATGTTAAAGAAAAGTCCCATAGGAGAGAGATAACTTATGATAATCTGTCTATAAACAAAGAAAAGATACAACAAAGGAAGCAAGTTGAAGATAAGAAAAACCTACGATAGAGATAATTAAGGAGCAGTTTTTTTAAGATAGTCCAGAGGCATCCTATTTTCAGTAGCTTTTGAACATTAAGCTCTTGCAGTGTAATCGCAATTAATTCTGTTAGATGGAAAGTGAGCAGTCTACTAACAACACACTACGAGTTAGTTATTGTCAGTGAAGTAGCCCATTACTTAATCAAAAAAGAAAAGCGCGGGAGCCAAGGTTCTTGAGAAGGAAGTTTAACGTTTCGACAGCATCATTATTACAGACATGTATCAGCTAAACCTCGTAATACAAAATATAAATTATTATCATTATAATTATTATTATTATTATAATTATTATTACTATTATTATTATTATTGTTATTGTTATTGTTATTGTTATTGTTATTATTATTATTCTTATTACTATTATTATTGTCAAATCCTGTGCCCACTTAAGAATGGCTAAACGTACGTGATGTCAGCGTTAGGGTGCAGGCCAAATACTTCCGGGGAATCCACTAGCGGCAGATTTTCAATGGCCTCCAAGTACTGTTGTACACTGGTACATCTTGGAATGTTGTAACCCTTGTAGAAGTTAAAGCTGGGTTGGAACATGCCCTCACTGAACCATACCTACAATGCGTGACAGACGTTATTACGGTACGTTAGTACGGTACGTTCCAATAACCATGGATATAATATTTAATCAAGTTGTCAATGACGTCACAAACGACCTCCACGATTATGACATAAAATAGAAGCCAGAAACAATTTAAGTTTCAATGGGACTAGAACACATGATTTTTGCAATACCGGTGCAGCGTTCTAACAAACTGGGTTATGAAGCCACAACTGGGACAGCAGGTCATTTCTTAATGGGTCACCAATACCAATAGGTGTTCAACGATTATTTAAACTGGCTATGTATCGCAGAGGGAACAATGACGTTATCAATGATCACTAGTTAAATTTGGACAGAACAATAATGCCATCAACAACTCTTGGAGATGGATTTGACTAAAAGCACGAGTCTTTTTTGTTTATTTGAGGACTAATAACCGTGTTCGGACTGGATGCGTGACGAGAAGCTAAGGGATGGGGGAATACAAATTTATGAAACAACACCAAATTTTCGGACTTTTCTTAAAATTTATTTGGCAGTATTTTGGTATTAATAACTTCGGGTCAAGTATTCGTGAGTTGCCATGGTAACAGGATTTTGATTGACAGTATTTTCCATTTTTTGACTTTTTTCGTAGTTTTTAATTTAAATTTAATGGACGTCTTAGTTTTTCCCTACTTACATGTAAATATAATTTTGTTTTTCAAACCAAAAGGTTTTTTTATGACGTCAAATATGACTTCTTCAATGCAATATTTTTACTCAAATTATTTGCCACTGATGTTATGCCAGTGTGATATAAAGCTATTATGTCGGCTCTTTGAATATTTTCATTTGTAAGATGTTTTGTCATTCATTCAGGAGACAAAAAACATAAAATCATGTTTTTAAATGCTATAATAGTACTTTGTTACTGACAACACTTACAACCTTTTTAAGGTCAAATCGTTAAAAAGAAAAAACAGCATTGATTCTGCTGGCTTGATAATTGTTCTAGAATCATTTTTTAGTGTTCAAATGTATATAAAATAAATACTTTCAAAGCTTTAATTTCAAAAGTCAAAGAAATATAAAAAATGTAAAAAACGTGAATATGGTGTGACATGATACAAGAACAATAAACACGTGAAAGGAATTAGTTATACTCATGTTCTATATAACCTCCGAATTTCATAACAATAGCATTTATAGACACAGGGTTTATCAGGGGATGGGCATAATCTGAATAGGGTTAACAAAAAATCTAAGTAGCTTAGCCAATTTGCTAGAGCCATACCACAAAGAATGACAATACCACGGCTTACCTTTGCAAAAGTGTTGAGTAACCGTTTGTCAAAGTCGTCGGTGACACGACCTCCATATTGTACTTCACCTATCATGTATCGCACTGTGTTCCACGAGACTCCTTTTTTGATATCCATGTCATCCAAATGATTCTGAATAAACTGCACACTGGACGTAAAATCTGCCTGGTTAAATTCGTAAGGGATGTTCCAACCTAATGGGCCATATTTTCTCCTCTCCTGTAAAATTGAAACACTCACATTTAATAAGAAAATAAGACACGCACTTCTTAAGCACATTGGGTTGCTTGGCGCATTGGAAGGATCCCCGGCTCTACTGAAATTTGAATTTGACTTCTTTTCCATCATAGCTGACTTAGCTTTAAAGTTCTGTAATTTGAGGGAATTGTTCTGTCCTTCGTCAATTCTTTCTACGCAAAACGCTTTATAAATAATTTATGAAAATATCTACAAAAGATATTTCCTTCCTTACAAAGTAGAAAATTAGGGCACCTGCGTGCGCTAGGTGCAAAACTGCGACGGATTAGTGTTCCGCTGGGAGGATGGGGAAAGAGGAAAGGGGGAAACAAAGACTACTTAACACTATTGATTTCAAACGCTCAGAATAGTATTTAGCTTAACATTGCTAACTATCAAGTAAGGCTGAAAAGTCATAAAAGTTTAGGTAGTTCAGTTTTTTTTATGATTTTTGAGGTTGTTATGTATATTTGGAACCATACAGACACTAAAAATTACGGAGGAGTGCCACATTAATTACAAGTAAAATAATACAAATTGTAAGATTCACATTTCAACCAAGAAACATCTTTCTTCTTTCTAAGCGTTGGGTGTGTTCTTTCTTAACTTTAAGCATTTTTTAGCCTCATGTTCTATCTACACTTGATGACAAATGTTAAAACTATATACCACAAACACTACACTGTCACTATCACTTGTAAGCTTCTGTGGGAGCCTGAACCTGTTTGTTAGCTATATTAGATGGTGATGAGGCCCAAATCGAGGTCCAAACAGCTGTTTACAGCTGCTAGCAATCAGGCCTACAACTATTTGAGGAGTAATGCCCATTCAACGTCGCCTTAATTACCATTTTGGTTGCTTCAAGTTAGCTACTAGCACGCTTGTGCTATCTTTACTTGATGAATTCCTTAAAAAGGGTCTTATAAGAGCACTGTACAACATTAATTATTTTTGCAATGGCTGGATTATCAAGACGTACTGCGATTAAATATCTAACTTCTTGTTTTTACTTTTCTTATCTAGCCCGATGCTTAGTAAGAAATCTGATTGTGTGTTATGCTCATATGACAGCCTTCCAGACCTGTCCCCTCCTCCCTTCATCTAAGAAGCTAACAGTAGAACTGTTAAATCGTTTCACCTGTACTGTAGAATGTAGAAAGGCCACTGTATACAGCATTGGTTTCCACTGATGCAAGCTGCTAATATCCAACTGGTCTCGTGAGATGCCTGGGTGCAACGTAAAACCGATTATAAAATAACTAAAGGTTGAATAAACTTTGCCCTGTAAAAACACAATTCTATGTGATTTACTTTGGATTTTAATTCTTTTAATTTTATATGATTTAAAGGAAACAAGAATTTGCTAATATCTATTGTTACCACCATAAATCTCTAATTCGCTAAATTAGAAAAATTAAAGAATTTCTTCAGAAAATCTAGAACAGCACAGGTGAGCATAATACAAAAAACACCAATTCTTTGAAGAAATAAAAGTCTAATCTCAGTAGATATGTAAATGATTATCTTTAGACCTGTACAACGTTACAATACTTTAGTCAACCTATTTTTCACTGACGAAGCCAAAGCAGGCAAAAAGTTCGATTAATATAAAAAACAGAATTTTAACTTTTGCTTGTTGAAGAAATCTTCTTACACAATCGAACTCAACTTAAAATTCAGACTTCTTAGTAAAGTGACTACTAAAGTTCGACTCGAAATCAACGGCAATTTGTTTTATACTGCGCAAGAGATTTTGGTCTTTTTGGCTATAAACGGTCAAACACACACCGTTGTAAGTTCGCTTCAGACCAGCTCTTAAGCCTTGTGGTGGCTCATTTGTAAACTTGATTGACATCTGCAAAAGAAAAATAACAGTGATAAATATTGATTGGAAACCTATATGATCAATGACACATACAAATTCCGATTACTTTGTGTTCTGAAAGTAAAACAATGAAATAAAATCTTTTCATTCCGAACTCTTTGGGACGCTTAGTTGACAAATTGTCCAAACAACAAACATACCCGAAAGCTTAGAGGGCAGCTTTGCACCTCACGAACAATTTATTACCCTGTAAAAGCGCTCTAAAACCTGAACGAGTGAAATGTTAATCAAATAATTGAAATGTCTCCTTATTTTTCCATGAAGAAGGTACTTGAGAAATATTTCAAACAACCGGTCCAAGTATTTCTAAGAACATAAATTTACCTGCAAGAGTCCGATGGGGAACTGGGGATGAACTTCTGTTGTCATCCACAAGCGAAAGTCTTCGTGTACTGTCTCCGTGTCTGTAACGGTATCCATTAACTCAGCAAGGAAATTTAAACCGAGATGACAGTTTTGTAGCAGTGCCCATCCACCCTGTTTTTAGAAATGCAGTTGTAAAAGCATTGCTTTTCAGTGAGACAGAAAAAGCGATACAGCAAGGAATTAAACATATTGAGTATAAACCTAAAATATTTTACGGCCGCCGGAATTGCAATTCAACACAATACCCAAACCACAAAAGGTAACAATATTAGTCTCTTAAATTCGCTATATCAAACGTAGAGAAACTGTTAAACGGATTTCCAAATTCTAGACTAATTGCACATCTCATGGGAAGATTAATTATTTAAGTATAACACAAACAGTTCAACAAGAAAGAATGGACTATTGATTTAGTATCATGCAATGATACCGGAGGTATAATAATGGTTGGAGTATTACTCAACTTGTTCGAAAAAGATAAAAAGAAGTTAAACAACACATTCTGAAAATGCATTGATCAAAAAAGAGCTGCTTGGCCGCAGGGGAAATTGAAATTAGAACTTACATTGTTCCCTTACAAGTAAGCGTGCAGGATTCTCAATATTCCAAAAAGTAACGTGATACTAAACTGTAACAACTTGTTGATTTCTAACCAATCACAACAAGCCATTACATTAATCAAGTAACATTATTTATATTCTAATGAGAAAACTTTCATTACAATTGATTTTTAATTTGCTGAAGAAGGAACAGCGCGAAGGATAGAAAATAGAAAAGTCATTTCTTACGTTTTCCATTTTACATACTTTATTTATTCCAAACGACATGATAATCAAACTAGTAGAACGGAAAACTTACTCCTTGCATGAACTGAGCGACGAGTCTTCTTGCGTGAACTTCCTGCCCTTGACCCATGGAGATGGCTCGACATTCTGTGGCCAAAACACACAAAAATCCGTCTAAGAAAGCAGCACTACTAAAGCAATATTCAGGAACAACGGAACAAAGTAGATAAGACTGAGAGTCTACAGCTCATGCTCTGTAATTGAACAACGAGACCAACTTAACAATCTTTATGTCAAGTTTGGATGTTGCTGACGAAATACAACAAAATGAGACCGTCTTCAATAAGATCTTTATTACAATTAGCAAAGTTCTTAAATCAGGTATCAAACTCATCTTCAACTTTTGGTTAATCAATGAAACTTATTTAAGTGCAATAAGCTTTATTACGAAAGTGATGACATTTGAGTCTTCGAGCCTCTGATACGTCATTAACCCACTGATGCCTATTTGGCCCATGCGCACTTACCTTAACAAAGAAAACGCACAAAACAAATGGTTTTACTCTTAACACACTCACCAGTTTTAAGTTTTTTAGCCAATGCTTCGATGTTATTGGTTGGATCTGAGCCCATGGACAGAAAGCAAATCAGCGGTGTTCGGTTGGTTGCTTCCTCTTGAGTCTTCTCCAAATCCAAAATCACGTTCTCTGTGTACTCCGAACCCATGGCCTCCCCGACATACTTGCGCGCTTGTGAAATGGTGCGATCTGGGCACCACGAACTGCAGTTTATGAAGTAAACATTTAAAGGTGACATTTGGGTATGTTAACCAGTAAATCTTACACATAATAAAGATCATTAACTTTATTACTGGGTGACTATTGTTATAAAGTAAAATCATTGCCTTACTCAAATAATCCAAGGCATTTCAAATTCCCAAACAAAAAGTTTTAGATAACAAAATTCCAAGAGTTTTTCAAAAGTTCTCCAGGGTAAAGAATTTATTTTTCCAGAAACCAACCCCAAACTCTCACAGCAAAACTAAAACCAACTTATTTCTGTTACAATAGCAGCCAATAATATTGTGTCTACATAAAATACAAAAAAGTACAATAAAGAACCAGATGCTTCAGCAGGTCTTGGTTTGTTCATAAAACTAATGAAACTTTTTCCATAAAATTCCAGGAGTTTGCCAAGAGAACAGGGAAATTATCAGTTTATCAGGAACATTTTGTGCAAAAGTAAAACCACATAGTAACAATTTAGCGAAACATTAATTTGGAGCAACAAAATCATCATGATGGACGCTTCTACAGGTTTTGTTTTGTTTAGCAAACTGATTGAACGTTTTCCCCAAAATTTCAAGAGTTATCCAGGACTTTAGGGCAATTATCTGTTTACAGGAGATTTTCAGGTCCTTGCAGGAACATTTCAAAATACCGGGAGTTTTCCAGGAATTTGAGGAGTAGTGAGAGTCATGGTCAGTAAAAGGACACTTAGCTTACCGTATTAGCAGAAGTTTTCTAAAAGTATCCAATGAATTGTTGTATCCATCAGGTATCTCTGCCTCTTCCGGTTTATCCTTATCAAACCAGTTTTTCCATTGTTTCTCATTGCGACCAATTTGGTTTAAAATGTCTGTAAACTGGTTTAGTTTGCTGAGTTCTACCAAGTTGAGCCAGGTCATATCGGTAATCCACTTGGTTGGCTTAGAAGGACAAGCTTTTAAATCTAGCGACGCACCACCCTTAAATGTAACGCAGTAACAATTATTTTTAGCTATTTACGTTGTTTACTGGTTTTGATGATACTAAATATCGCAAAATATCGAGTACAGGGAATTATTTGTTTTTCCAAAAGTTTTCCTGGGACTTGGAAGAAAACTTCAAAACTCGAGGGGTTTTCCAGGAGGGCATGGAAAGTATCTGCTTTTTTTCAATAACCTGGAAGAAAAATTCCAAATTCCAGGAGCTAGTTTTCAAGAGATTCAATAGTGAGAGTCAACTTGAACTTTTCCTGTATGGCACTCTGATCAATTACAGTTTAGCCGCATTCAAAATCTAGTACTAATTAAAGGGGAAAAGTCCCAAATATGTCTTGCCCTAAACTGCATACCAAAAATACTGGTCTGGATTTTTTATTTAAGACAACATAATGACATTTATTTGGTACCCTGTCATTTGTTGCCACGGAATGCAAGGATGGAAATGACTTGAAACTTGAAAAAGTTGGGCCAACCTTTTCAAGATTTTATGCTATTTCGACAAAAAATACCAAAAAACGTATTATGCGTTGGTCTTTTTTAAGCATCACCTTAGATATTCACCTCACAGGTTCTCAGGAGCATTTTGTGCATAAATAAAACTACTAAGTAACAATCATTGTAAGGGTGGGGTTGATCGGAACGATTCGGATATTACTTCCTCGAGATATTATCAAGAAATGGTTTTTGATATGGTTGCATTCGGCACGTTCAACAGAGTTAAAGCTTGGCTAACTCGCTATAGTTTGATGCGACACTGCATTTCAGTGCATTTTCATTTTCCTTATGATATTTCAACCTTTCTGCCACGTGTTCCTTTGCTTTCGTTTGAATAATGAGCCCTCTATACAAAGAAGTTTCTTTACTTGAAGATGAACATACAAAAGCTTAATCCTTTACGAGCCTAGTGGCCCATGGAACCAGCGCTTATCTCCGGTTTCTGTAGTGTTAAGCAGCGAATGTTAGTCTTTGACTCCTCCTGGAAGGGACACTAATCCATCGCAGGTTAGCTCCCAGCAAACGCTGGTACTCATTTTCCTACCCTGGAAGGATAGAAAGCTGAGTTGGCTTATGCAGAAAAAAAGGTCATAGGAATATTCGAATCTTGGGAAACTGCCGTTATCGAACTGAGGACCTTTTGGCTGGAAAGTAGAGTTCTTACCAACTGCGCCAACCACGTGCGCCAGAACGTACAGAGAACAAGCTTAATTGATATTTGTGCGAATGCAACCTTATTTTTTTATACGGCCTAAACACATCAGTGACCTGGCCAATGCCCAACCACTCGTTTGTTTGTAACACGTTAATTACCTTTATAAGTGTCATAAACTCCATGTGCTTGATCTTATTGGCCTGCAGTTCAATTTTCAATGCAACCAGGAGGGTAAAAAGGAACTTGTGCTCCTCATATAATCCACGCCTTGCATACCGCCAAACCTCATAAGTCAGGTACTCAATAATGTTAAGGATACGCTTGGCCGTGATTGGCGATGGTTGCGACCTGTAAATCACAATAAGTATATGTAACGTACTGCAGCAGAACAACTTCAGAAGCTGCAGTCAAAATTTAAATAACAAAATAAGATAAGTGAAATCGTGAATGAAATAAACAGTTGTGGTATCCTAAAATAGTCACATTATTAGTAATATATTGATTAAAAGCGATAGTAAAATTAGTATTTGTAATAGCAGTAAAAACAATGATAATATAAAAAACTGAAATATCTTAATTATTAATTGTTTTTTTATGGAATAGTAGCGTTTGCAGTGCCAAAAGTAGTAAATGCTGAAGTAAAGTAATAGGAGTAAAGGTAGAAGCAAAAGTAGTAGTAGTTGTAGTAACACAAATAGTAGTAGAGGTAGTATTAGTAATATTAGCAGTAGTAGTAGTAGTAGTAATATTAGCAGTAGTAGCAGTAGTAGTAGTAGTAGTAGTAGTAGTAGTAGTAGTAGTAGTAGTAGTAGAAGTAGTAGTATTAGTAGTAGTAGTAGTAGTAGTAGTATTATTATTGATTTATAATAAAAGTATTTAAATTAATTTTTACTATGA
>JAOBAY020014878.1:0-14985 GCA_025331085.2 Zoanthus sociatus | reverse complement strand
AATTAAAAATTACAAGTTAAAAGTATTTTTAAATGAAACCTGTTCTTATGGTTCTAAATCAGTCCCCACAATTAGTGATTCGATCCGCCAAAATTAGTAAGTCGACTTGTTAGGAACTTGATGATTTCTTATGTTATTGCTCTCCTTTTCCCTATTGAAATATGACGTTATCGTTCATAATAACAAAAGGCTTTAAGATGTAAATGAGCTAATAGTGACGGCTAATAGACTGATGAAGCATCATATGCACCTGGAACAAAAGATCCAAGAAATGACCGTGCACACAATATGAAACAAAGATACGTTGTATTCTTCTTCGTAGCTTGCTAAGTTTTTTAACCAGTCCACTTTAACTACTTTGATAAGAATCTTCATCATATCCACTCTATATTCGATGGATCAAATGTGTACTGGTACTAACTTGAAACAACTAAAATTGTCACTAAGAAGACGTTGGTAGCGGGCATTCCCTTTACCTACCGTAATTAGTGAGCTTAGATATCAGCAGCATAGCATAGCATAGCATAGTAACAGGCCTTGTAATAATGCCTGTTTCTGTCGTTTAAAGATAGTAACTATACACACATGCTATCTACACTTGCGACTAGTTATTTCTAAGAGAAAGCGAGTGCTGTGAGTGCATTATTTTATTATAGTTAGAATACTGTACTTTTTTCGGCATTTAATGTATTTGTACTGTTACTGAAAGGGAGAAGAGTAAATTAGTGTTAGAATTAACACACTTAGAGTGGTTTTCATTAACTCCTGAAATACACATTATCGTCTTTATCATATTTTATTTGAACCGCTGATTACATGTATTGTGTGTACCGAAATGCTAGTAACATCCTTTAATCGACTCTCGATACGGTATGGACTTGAACCGCTGATCGTATGTATCGCATGTTCGACGCTAGTGACATCCGAAGATTACACCGTGTTCCGAATAGTAGGCTACTCGCTTCGCTCGCAGCAATCATCAATTTCGTTTCCAAAGCCCACATTTCTTTTGGCCAGCACCAAGAAACGTTTTTGGTCTGGCGCTGACCAAAAGGAACATGGGCTCTGGGAATGAGATTGTGTGATCCACACCCACCAACATTTTGCCTTTCTTGACGGGAACGTTACAAATTCCTAATTCAAATCTTCCCTGGAAATGTAATATTGTAATTTGATTACCCTTAGATAAATCTGTAAAGGTTTTTATAGCCGTAACGAAACTTTTCTATACTGGATTTTAAGCATGTTACAGAAACACTAGTACTTGAAAAGAAACGGTTCGCAAAGATAAATGACGTGCAATATACATACAAAAGAAAAAACTTTGAAAAGAACAACCTGCATTATTTTTGAAATTCTTATTAACTCAAACTATTTTCCAGATTTCACAAAAGCACTCCGTTGGTAGCAGGCCTCAGAAATATAATCAATTTTTGTAATTCACGTCGTAGAGAACTAATTTTGGCTGCATTTGCTCGGAGCAGTTTTTTAGCATATTTATTATGCGTAGATTTGATATTTAATTAGCAGTATAGACACTTAACATGAACTTTTCATTAGGCAGTCATGTGTGCAATTTTTAAATTGATATAAAGTAGTACCACAGACGTTGCAATGATACGCACTAGAAATTTCTTAATATCTTGTTTCGTTTTCAAAATGTTGCTCGGATAGATTAGAAACTTTTTTTTACGTTGTAGATTTGCGTGAGTGTGCTATCGTGCGGTCTAATGTGTCGGTCAGTTCTTGAGAATTAAAATGAGCAAATCCGCCATTGGCACCATTTAGGTGAATTCCGTAGTAAATTAATTAAGGGTTTAATTTTGTGACTCAAATTGAATACCGGCCAATACCGTATGGCTGAGATAAACCATCTTTCTCCTTTGCCATGCAGTCTGCACGTGGTTTATATAGCTAGCTGCGGTTGTGTTATCTACAACTAACTACAAGATGACAATCAGTTTGTGGTCAAGGTTTCCGCAGAAACTTCGGAATCCAAAATGTTTTTTTGTAGATTTAAACATATAAATTAACAAGAAAAATCGTTACTTACAAGAAACTTAAAATTTTGCTAAGTATGAACCCACACAAACTTGCTTTTAGTTAAAAGAATTTACATTCAGTCTCACTAAACCCAAGCTTAGATTAACTCAAAACAATTAATAAACATTTATTGATTTATGGAAATTTTAAATTCGAGAGTTGAGAGCTAGATGAAATGATTGATGAGTCTTCTCTTGTTTCAACTTTCAGATTTATGTAACCGTTTTGATATAGTTTTGCGAGATACACACTAAGTAAAACCTTAGAAAATATCCTCAGTTTATTGATCTCTCTAGTTGCCGAGCTCTCTCAGTTACTAGCCGTCATTGATCTTGCGTTCCATGCAGCTACACTGCTGTGGATGGCAAGCGGTTCGGTAAAAACCAAACAGTCAATACTGGTCATCCTACATATTCAATTGCTCGTGCAATCAGTCAAGTCATCCATATAGTGATATACATGTAATTCAGTTCCAAACCTTTACTATTTTAAGCTATCGACACTGAGATTTAGCTTGGAGGATTTACTTTTGGTCTCGGCAAAACTGGCTGGAAGAGATTTTTTAAACATCCATGAAAACTTATCGGGTTTCCGTATTCTTTTGCTGCAGCATGCGTTAAAGTTTAAAAACATAGGTACTTGGAGCTCTTTTAAGGTTGAAATAGAGAACTCTATCGATGGCTTACACCGAATTAGATCTAGAATATCTAGTAGAGATTAATAATCTATAAAGCAATCTTATATTTCCGAGTAAAAAACTGGGTTCGTTTTACCTCAGACGCTATCGATCGTGTCACATTCAAATGGCGAGAAGAATCTCTAGCTGAGGGCTCCCCGTGTAGAAGATCTTGTCAAGAGTCCTAATCTTGCTAAGCTCGCAAAATTTTAAAAGAAAATGGTATCTCAGTGACAAATGTGTAAATTATGATTGTATTATACTAAACGTATTTGAAATTCTTGATATGATTATGAACAACTCACAATGCAGCTATAGTGCTTATGGCCGCTTATAGTTTGAGCAAGTTAAAAGCAAGTAGATAACATTTGGCCAAGTGAAAGATGATAGTTTTTGATCCAGGTAATTTCAGTTCTGTTCAGCCTAATTGTTTCACGACAGACTTTACACATACATAACTCTTATATAGCAAGGAAACCTGGAAGAAACCAACAGACGTTATGATATTTGGACTCCCTTCGCCTTGTGGATTTTTTTGACTAGAGGGTTACAGAAGTGAAATGGAATAATGCAAAGAATCTAGTTTACAAAAATATTTGCTAATACTTCAGAATTCGAAAGTGCCGGCGTGACGGAATTAAAGCTTAATTCGGATACTTACAGCAGCCTAGATAGTTTCTTGAATAATAAGCGAGGTATATCCAAACTAAGAGTATGAAAAAAAAACCATTAGGACCTTGGTATTTGATTGAAACTGTCAAATTAATATCTGTGCAACATAACGTGAAATATGTAATGGGATTTAGCACACCTGGTGTTATAGTTATGAACTTCATTAGTCGATGGAAATTAATTGTAAAAATATTTGGAAAAAATAATTGTAAAAATATTTGGGGAATAAACTGCTTTCGTATAGATTTATCTCTATCGGATCTGGAACAGCATCTGAAGATCGTTTCAGTGCAGTGGGAATCGCTGGTGTCCTTTACCGGGTTATGAAGAAGAACGAGTCGATTCAGGTTGGAGGCAAACTGGGTATTTAATTTTAGGGAGATTATAATTAGTGTGTATATAAAAGGTAATATTTTTAAAATATAATGTAAAGAATCGAAGACTTTGTTCCTCCACAAGCAACATCTTCAACGCTTCACTTCGCCGAAAACAGGTTAAATGAAAAGCATGAACGATAAACGAGATACATGGCTTTGAGGCCTCGTTTGTAACTAGCCTTACCCCTTAAATTTACTTTAAATAAAAGTGAAACTATTTTAGTAGTGCAGTATGTGAAACTTTCCTTAACTCATACACTGGGAAATATTGTACAAGCCTACGCAGAATCTTGTTTAATCGGCTACCGGAAGAAGAGAATGAAGATTAAAATTGCCTTGGATAGAACGGGTCAAGAGCTAGAACTCGATAGAACAGTATATTATCAGTAGAATGAAGTGTTTTAGATAGGAGTTCGACTGCTTGGGATCAGTAATATTGTTTGTAGTTGCTCAGAATAAACCAAAAGTTCGAGGGTGAATGTTTCGAGTAAAAACTAGATTGACGTCTAGAGCTCCCACTAGCAGTGTCTTAAAATGAATGCTTAATTGTCATACGAGCTTTTGTTTTATTCCAGTGCGGAAAAATGACTTCTAGTGTTTCGGGTAAGACAGTGAACTGTGTACAACTGACCCCTATTGGACTGGAGGAATGATTATGGCGGATTTTAATTAAATTGTTGTTAATGTTAGTTCGATATGTTTAATGTCTTTAGTCATTCGCTTAAAACAAAGACCAGACAAGACTTGCTTTAAAAACCTTCCATTGCTCAACAAAATTTTTATCCAGTGATCATCAATTTATTTACAAGCTCCTTGTTGTTGCAGTTTTAATGAATCAGCGTTCAAACAAGCTTCCAATTTCTTTTCTATCTTGTAGTGGGCTTTAGTCCTTATAAGGAGCAAATACTTTAAAAACATAGCTAACTGTAATAATTAAAAGACTAAACTAGACAGTTTATATTTTTTACAAATTTGATGTTATTGTGTTTAGTCGGTTTACAGCGGCTCCACAGACATCAGCGCAGCTGTCCGCACCGACAAACTAATCTGCCAATCATCGATAATAATAAACTGTATCGCTACCCTAGCATTTTGTATGATCACTTAAATTTATAATATCGTTGCTTAAAATAAATACATTAATTATTTTTGAAATTAGATTTGAAGAGACTTTTCCGACCTTTGCAGCAAAATGAATTCCACACCGGCATTAAACTATAGAAGAACAGATAGGCGTCTACTTATAAAAAAACAAAGGTACAAATTCTATTTTAAAAAGTGAACTGGGACCCACGTGCCATTAATCACTCCCTTAATACGCTGTGAAGGATGAGAGAAACGCGGCAAACGGCGATAAGTCCTTTCTTATGCAGTGGGTCACTGCCAGATAAAGTCAATTTTGGCTAAACATGTCATGAAGAAAACAAACTGAAAACGCACGCGGCTAAGTTTGAACTATACAAAAACTTGCTTCAGATGCAGTATTTTATAGTTAACTGAATAGAAATTACATATTTGGGATTTGAGGGTCATCCCGTTTGCATGTTAAGAAATGACTGACCATTTTGAGCTTCGATTTTACCCGAGACATTTTTGTCATTTCATCACAACATTAATTGGGTTCCTAATTACTTAGTTAAGGAAGGCGTTACAATTACTTTATTCGACAGAAAATTAATTTTGTTTTAATGGGTTCAACCCAGCAAACCACATATTTCTCTTTTTGAGGTATTGGAATGACGACATTTGAAAATCAAATTAAACTTTTTTGAAGTATTTTATGAGATTCACAAACCGCTAACACATTACGAGGTTTTTCAGCTTACCGAAACTGATTGCAAACAAATTTTACAACAAATTGAAGTGTAATATGATTATGGTTTTGACTACAGAATTTAGTAATGATGGAAATGTGTCGGAACGAAAATTTATCTAATTGCTCAGTAAAACAACTTGATGAGTTAAGAGTTTTATCGTTACATCTTGTTTTGTTCTTACATCAACTCAGAAACGCGGCAAAGGAAAATGTAAAGAGCTTTGAGGAGCTTATTTGCACGTGTTTGTCGCCTAATTAGCCTGTTTGGGTTTGTTTAGTTTGTTGAACTTTGTTGTCGCTTGTATTTCTATGCATGCCTCTTGTCAGTGAATACGTTTGTTCAATTTATTTTCGTTTATATATATAACCAGATGTTATGATCATTATTTCCTCTGGCTTAATTAAAATCTCTTAGTTGTTTTACTTGTATTTATTTTGCATGCACTTGTCTGGTGAATTTAAAATCTAATTTAAGCTACGCTTCTTTTTGATATTTTCCAAACTAAATACAAACATTTTTGTCTACCAATTGCAACGGTCACATCTCTAAGTACGGTTGAGAAGCTCTCGTATCGTTAGTTTACTTTGAAAAGATTAAACATGAAACTTCTCTCTACAAGTATAGTTGACAAAAGCCACATAGAAAATGTATTTCAGCCACTGTTTAAGTGCATGGTGCTGGCCAGTTTTCGAATTTCGTAATGATACACATGCACAATAAATTAACAAGCTTAATGATTTTTATAAGAATTATGCTAGAGGTAAGGGAAAAAACAGTTAAAACTAATGACGAACGAACAGTGATAAAACTCTTTCTTTTAAAATTGTTATTAGGCCTAGGTTTGCATACAAAATTGTTTTTATATACTTGTGAAAATAAAAGCATAAACTCTAGTAGTGTATAATGGTGTTTTTCGCGTTAACACGTTGGAAGGCAACATATTTGTTTAAACAAAGGATTTATGGATTGTATATTCAAAAAATTAATTAATTCTTCTTTCCGTAAACCACGCAGTAATAAATGTCATTTTAGATAATCCTTGTTCCAACAAGAGCATTCCGAAATACAAAGTTGGAAATTTGAATGATTTTCTTTATGTACTTTAGGAGAACAAAAAAAGTGACAATCGTTCTTGGCAGTTGCGGCAAACGGTTTTTCTTTAACATTTGGAAGATGTTTTTTAAAATAAATTTTGTTCTCGGAAGTTACAGGAAGTGTATGGCACACTCCCAGACGGAACCTCGTCATCTACGAATTTGCAACACACTTAGTTCTTTCAGAATCAAGCGAAAATGTTATCACTCCATCAGTCTTGTCGTCTTTAGTCAAGTATTGCAATTGGATAAATTGCGACACGTGATCATTTTCACAACTATCCCCTAACAAATAAAGACCACGGAATCTAGTCAGAATAGATAATTGGACCAAGAATACTCCACCAAAATTGAAAATGGATCACTTAACCAAAACGCGGTACAGCTGGCCAATTTTTCCACTTCAAAGAAAAACTCAAAGCTCACAAGATGCTTGTTTCGGTCAATTTCACTCCAATGGCTTCGGAAACTTGGAATATTTGCGGAGTTTGCCTTATTCGTCAACGAACAGCATGCAGCATCAGAACGGTTTTAACGTGCGAGCTTATTCTACATGCAGCTATACCAACGTCGTCCCTCCATCTTCTTTCCCGTTCATCTCAGGAGAATCCAGTTTGAGGCTGTCTCACCACGATCCGTATAGCAGCCTTAGTTATTCTACAAGTGCAACTTCAAATACTTCAGATTTCACTGACGAAAGAGGGGAAAAAACAGGTGGGTGTTTTTCTGTTTTTCTGCAATTAAAACGTTTTTGAATTTTAGTATGCAAGGTCACCGCACAGCTTGTCTGAAGTACTAAGACCGACGCGACGTCTTTAAGTGACATTTTCAATAGGCAAAATAAAAATATAACTCAGTAGTATTTGATACCTGTTACGTAGGTACTTTCAGAGTAGGATTTTGGTTTTGTTTCTGAGATTAAGCTTGCTCCTTGCACCCTTGGCAGGTCACGCTGTCAGTTAGAAAGACAAATAGGTCTGGGAGATACATGTACGTATATATATCACGAGAGGGCTATAATATATTTATGGGAGAAGTGACAACACTATCCATCAGATGTGGCTGAAACAGCCTTGGTCTTCTTCCGCGTAACCCAAGTTGTTCAGATTTTGATTCTATAGATGGGAAAATAATCGCAGATCTATTCCTCAATGTACAAAGTATTCAAGGGAATATATAAACTCAAAACAGATATTTAAAATGCTACTGACTAAGGTTAGGGCGGAATACGATGCTTCTTGGATCTTCTTGTCTTAAATCGTGAGAACCGTGAGTACAATTTGTTTTCCCTTAAACTTAAAGTTTTGTTAACCGTTTACTTTTCAATTAACACTACTTAAGGTTTTCAAAACAAGTTATAGGAAACGGCCACAAACTGCAAAGCGGGAGGCTCACGAAACTGATCTAATTTGCTTTTGTCAACATGTTGCTTGCAAACAATTTAGAGGTGTTAAGATTCCTGTGTTACAAATTAATTTAAGTACACTTTGAAACCACAAGCAAGTGGAATTCGTTTGTAGAAAAATCATGTTAGTACTAATTGTTAGTTTACTGTTCTCGACAGGAAAGATGCCGTTTCTAATTTCTTTATTAAATCGCATGCTCGGTTCAACTTTGTGTGCTGTTTTCAAATTATACATAGTTCTGTTCAAGTACTTATTCTGAAAAATTTTCGAACAATATGTTAGATTACTAGAAAGTTTTTTTAAAATTACTTTGTAAAAACAGACAACAATGTCAATTTACAGTTGTTCAACAAGCATAATTGTGATCTACCCACAACGTTTTGGAAGATTAACTAATTTGCGATGATTTATAGTCGACATGGTGGCAGAAAAACCATCTTGACCATCAATCGCTTTGCTGACGTTAAGCTTACCAGTAATTTTTTTTTTATCGGCTTCTCAGCAAAGAAAGGAGCTTCACATGCTGCTCATGATATAAAAGGAAACATGTCTCAGTGTTGACTGTAGTTATCAAAGAAGACGCCAAAAGTGAATGTTCACTAAGGTTTTTCAAGAAGCCGTTGCACGTTTTCTTCACACCAGTATTAGAACTTACCTCAACTCTTAAGAGTGTTTGGCTTTTGAAAATTTTTTGCTAATGTTATTTTTATTAGAAGAATGATTAATATTATCGTAATGAACTTCTAACGCTAAGCCTTTTAGCAGAAAAATCTATAATCAACACCGATATTTTTGCCTTGACTTTTATAAAATCTAAACACCTTAATTTGTTTAACCTTATACACAAATTGAAGCTTTTTCACCCGAAAGTTGAGCGATACTCCATTAAATTACGAGTAAACTATTTTCAAGTATTGATTAGGTGTTTGTTTCTGACTTAGCACAAATTCCTCTGTTTCCAATGTACTGTTGCCGTGTTGGCGTCTTTCTTTGAAGAAAAGCGCTAGGTAAACTGAATTTGACAAGCAATTGTTTAGGTTTTTATGAACATTAATTCTTAATGTTATGATTCAATTAATCTGAAAAAATTCTATTTCAGTATATGTTTGTGGAGCACTGACAATAAATGAACATGTATCGTTCTCTGAGTTTGCTATGCTATGGATGGTATTTTAATTCTTGGTGATTTTTGGGAACTGTTTTCCATTCATTTGACTTTTCAGAACGTTTTTTTTAACTACATAAAATGCTGATTAATTTTTCTTTCTAGAACCGCAAATATCACTTGGAAGAGTGCGTCAATCCTGGTATTCGGCCAAAGTACGGTCGAGATCTCGAACAGCCTACACTACAGCACAGCAACTGGAGTTGGAGAAAGAGTTTCACTTCAGCAGATACATCACGAGAGCGAGACGCATCGAACTTGCTAAATCACTCAGCCTCTCCGAGAAGCATATCAAGATATGGTTTCAGAATCGTAGGATGAAAATGAAAAAGTCCGAAACACCATTGGAAAATGGGAAAATCAGTCCAAACGATATTAGAAAATTTTACGATAGCGACATTACAGGAGAAGAAGAAAGCTAATTTAAAACTGTACATATATTCAAGGTTTGATTTTATAAGTTATGTATATAAACAATTTCATTGCAATGCTTTAGGTTCGAATACATTTCCTATGATATTTAAACAAATATAAAAAAAAAGATGTACATGTGCTCATTGAACTTTTCTTTAACGCAAAACGTAATCATAGGATAGGTATGCGTCTTTTCGTAATTGATGGTTTAGTTATGGGAATTGTGTGAGAATCATTCTTTAAACATTTACCTGAAAGTACTGAATTGGTACTTTGTATAATTTTCTGTTGCTTTCTTTTTACAGTCACACATGACGCTACTCAGAACATTCACCGAATAATGTATTTTCTATCTATCATAGACCCAAAGCTTAACCTGACAAGCCGACAGAACACTATAAAAACAAGATGACGGCACTCATATTCATTTCTTCAGCCCGCTTGTGTATTCAGGTCTATAGTATAAATACAAACCCACGTAAATTAACACTGGATCAGTGGATGATATTCCTATTAAGCTAAACTATAATATAAACAGACTATATAAAAAAACCATAAATAGTGACTGAAAGAGATGACGTTTCGAGTGTTAGCGCTACCACTTAGTTGCTCTGACGAAGTACTATACAAATTGATTGAAGTATTAGCTTTTAATTAAAAGTATTTGAGGCACTAATCATTTTAAAAATTACATTTCAACCTTAAGCATTCACCATGCCTACTCACAAATGCACGACTCGGAATCATTAAATATAACAAATTTAATAATCACCAAAGCCAACGAATGTTAAAATCCTTTTTAAAACTTATTTAGAATTCCGAGGCGGTTCTTAACAGTCTATAACTATTTAATCACTGTCACCTCGCATCCTGTAGGAAATCTCACATTAATTTAGAACGATACTATTCTATTTACAGGATTGTGAAAACATAAACCTTTTCTTTATAAGAACATGTATTGATGTAAGAACCTTAAGGGAAAGGCTAAGACTTATACAAATTTTAAAGAGTTTTAGTTCAGGTTTTCATTTCTGTAATGCACCTAAACAAATATATTCGTGAACAGTATATGACATTCCGTCAGAGCTGCCACTTTTTTTGTAAAAATTATAAAACATTAATTTGTGTCTCTCTCTGCCATACAAGCAGAATAGGTTTGACAGTGAAGTTAGTTTTACTTGTAGTAAATGAATTAAACTTTGGTGGCCAACAATTTATTGGCAATTTTGACTGACAAACAAGAGACTGACGGGAAACATTGAGGATTTCTTGAATGTACGAAATGCAACAAGCGCTTTCAGTGGCCGACGAGGCCGTGACATTTCGTACATCTCAAACCTTGCAATTTTATCAAAAAAGGTTCTCATAAGTAAAAAGTGTACTCATATATTGTAGTTAGATAAAAACATTATATTATAACAGTTAGCGGCTATAACCAGGCTAACAGTATATTTTTTTGTCAAGACATGCATCTCATTGGCCTGAAATCTGTATTTAATTGTAGTTAGCGGAGAGGAATGCTAAAGCTTTATTGAAATACTCTATAAAAACCATTTATCATTCGTATGTAAAAGTAATTTGCAAAATTTTTCACAATAAAGAAAAAGCGATTGGCTCAAGAAAAGTCAAACGGGTTGTGGCAACATGGTCGTATATGATCTCCTTATACCTACTTTCAGTATTTTAAGAAATATGTTAAAAGTGTATACAGAAGACTAAGTTTGTTTGCTCCATTGCTGGCAAATCCATTTCATTCATTTTTATTTTTATGTAATCTCTCATGTATAAAGAGAATAATTTTGTAGTTATCTGATACACAAAACCCATCGTCAGAGTCTATAAATGGCTAATACGACTAGCGAATTCATGCAGTGCCAGTGTATACATTTTATACTTGGAGTCAGTTGAATACAGTCTGACAGTTTATTTGACAGAGTATATCGGTTCTTATTTTAGTGAGCGGTTTAAAAATGTTCTTTGTTCATTCTTGTACAGTATTGTTGAAACATACATACATATGCAACACAGTGAAACTGAATATGTGTATCCTTTGAGACAATAGCAGATATATAAAACATAATAATAAATAGGAGACGGTGCTTCTGTGTTTTTACTGTGCACATTGCGAACATAAATTACAAGATTCAGGAAGGTTTCAACTAGAAACATTTTCACTTTATTTCAGCCTCAGCCTGAGCTTGTTCTTAATTTTCGGCCAATCTGAGGCTCATTGTTCTTATAAAGTTGTTCTTATAAAAAAAGCGTGTATTAATTTGATCATTAAAAGAATTTATAAAACGATATGTAGATACATTAGCTTACAAAGAAAGCAATGTTCTTTTATATGTCGAGGAAGATGTGCTAAAAAGATGCTATATTATTGTTAATAAATAAAAAATGTACATACTTTCTCGGCTGCACATGCATGATTTCGATTATATACGACGTAAAATCGTAATTGATTTTTAGTAAAACTTGTTTTTAAACTGTTATTCAAAATGTACATGTATGTATCAGTAATTTCAGTCAACTTTTAACAGTCACTGAGCAATTGAAAACTGCTGAAAAACGTTCCTTCAAAAAGCTGAAAAATCAGTCCCTTCAAAAACAGTTAAATTAAAACGGGAGACACGAAATGGGCAAGTTACCCTTTACGGCTTTAGTTGTTGGTCTAATAGCGGCATAGATGCACGTATTTTATTTAAGAACAACTTTATAAGAATGTTGACAATGAGGCACAGATTGACCGAAAATTAAGAACAACTTAAGAACAAGCTCAGGCTGAGACTGAAACGATGTGAAAATGTTTCAAGCTGAAACTTTACTGAACCTTATAAAATCGTTGGCCTACCAAAAAAATTGATTCTAGATCTGCAGCCTGTAAACGAGGGCTGCGAGAGAGGACAAAAGCGGCATAGTGGTCAGACTAGTAATTTTGGATAAATGTGCACGGATCTCCTCAAAGTACAGAAAATCAGAACTGTTTTTCTATGCCTTGTCTTTGTGTTTTGTGTCTGATTTCCTATTCAAACCATTTACAGAAATAAGCACAAAATTAAGAACAAATTGAGGCTGAAGGAGCTAAAAATTAAGAACAATGAGCCTCTGCAAAATTTACCGGTTCTTAAAATAACTGCTCATTTTGGTAAACCTTTTGTACTACCAAATAACCGTTCAGTAAACATTTTTTTAGATAATAAAAATAATTATTAAGAGCATAATTAACGAGATCAGGTATATAGAGCGCAGTATCTATACGTCACTATTGGGAAAAGTTATAACATTGTGTTATACATTTGATGCAAATTCAGTAGGGCTTTATGGACAAGAGGCAGTGTGAAACAAGAAATTAGACACTACCTAAACGTTAACTTTACAAAGCCTACTCAATCGAACTATCTTAGCTTTGTTTTTCATTTGTTGGAGGCCAGAAGTTCCGATTTGCTATATGTTGAGTTATGATTTAAGAATAATCGTTGTTAAAACGATAACTGAAATAATTTCTGATAGAAACTGCCATGAAATCCGTAAAAAAACTTGCCTGCATGCAGATCGAGGCTACGACGTTTTTCTGTCTGTCATTTTTTGCGATTTTATCCCTGATTCATTGTAAAATTAATGAAGTGTTTTTAATACAAGTTTTAGATGCTAACGGACCCGATATCATGTATATTCAATGTTGCACAAAAAGTGAAAAACAATGATAATACGTGAAAAGAGGGTTTTCTAATATCTTGTCAGTTTTATTTTGTTCTCGTTAGCATAAACCGTTCATATAAAAACTAACAAATTCGAAGCAATTTTAGAGTGAAAGTCAACTACAAGTAAAAAAAGTCTCGACTCGGCTAAATTCAAGGTTTTTTTATAATGTTCTTTTTTCCTAAAATTGCCATTATGATCGAAAATTCATTAAATTTCTGTATTATTTGTATGGCCATTAACTTCCAGTTTTTTGACGCCAGCTTTAAACCCAAGGCGACCACCATCTGTCGGCATTTTGTTTGGACAGGATGTATTCTTTCGTTATCAGCAACTTCCCAGTTGTTTTTGATTGACGACGCCCGCACAGAAACTATTGTTACTCGCGACCTCATTTATCTTTATGTCGACCTTTGCAAAACGAAACCGGAAATGGTGTTGACAAATGGAGGACACAGAGGCCGAAATTTTCGCGATTTCTTTACAGAACATTAAATATTTTAAGATGGTTTTCTTTCACTAATGCTGTTGATTTTTTGCTTACTTGGGTTAAAACCAGGCTTGTGCGAATCATAAAACCTCATTTTCTGTTATGTAAGGCCACAAAAAAGTGCAAACACCAGAGAACAGGACTGCTAGAATACTTGGAGATAAATTGTCCTTTTGAGCGGGATTTTGCAAACCGATTTGTGTGTGAGATGGAAATGAGTTTTAAGGGCATTTAGTTTTCATTTGAATATGTCGGCCAATTTTTTAGTTAATTTTGTTTGTAGTACGGGAATTATGGTGCCTAGCGCAAGGAAGGTTTCACATCAAAGTTGCTAGTATACTAGTACTTCGTTTATTAAGAGAGTGGAAGAACGATTGCAACATATCCCTCTAAAACAACTCCTTGGACAATCGTGCCCAAAATACACACAAGAGACAAATACAGAGTGAACTCAAGCTAGGGTGAACTTTATTTTCAATATTTTCCTTTTCTAAATTTTGATTAAATTTTATGAGACTTAAATTTGGCTCGTCCTCGGTGTAAGAACCTGTGAAGTTTTTTCTTTGTTTTGTCACTATTGTACTCGTTCTATCTATTGTTTTGACTTTATTGTTTTCTTTGCTCTACGTCATTCGTGAACTTCACAGGTTCTTACACCGAGGTAAACCCGACATTTTGTGGGAAATTAGAACCTCCTTTTTTCAGCTGTGATTGTGTCTTCAAGTTCAGCTGCCTTCTGTTGAAATGACAGGCGACAGCATGTTTTCAAACCTTGTCTATTTGAATTTTAACTCACAACTCGAGTTTGCATTTTTCTACTGGCTCGATAACGAAACGCATTTGTATCCATGATAGTCATTAGGGACTTTAAGATGTGAAAACGGCAACGACGACGCGAACGGCAAAAAAACAATAGCCTTAATTACCGAATACAGTACTTTATATAGTAGCACGCTGGAATTTGGTGAGCTGACCACCTGTTCACCGTCGTCTTCACTGATACGCCGCAGAAAGCTCACATTAGAGACCTTAAGATCGAGAACGGCAACGACGAAGTGAACGGCAAAGAACAATAGCCTTAATTAATGAATACAATAGTTGCACGCTGGAATGTGGCGAGCTGGCTTCTTGC
>JAOBAY020014800.1:0-14988 GCA_025331085.2 Zoanthus sociatus | reverse complement strand
TCAAACTTTCACTAAAATTCCCACAAACTCAATTTTCTCTTTAAAAAAAACTACATTTACAAAACCTATCTCCTCTCTCAAATCTCATCCGAAAATACTCAAAATATTCAAGAGGCTTTCTTTTTATTTAATCTGTGATCTGATTATGGGATTTTTCACATTTCAAAGTAATGACGGAGATATCATCAAAAATATCACTAAAAGGAGCGAAAAAATAGTCTTAGGGTAAAGAGTCCCTTAAATTTCTTCTAAACTGAAAACGCACTCAAACATCTTTGTGTTAAAGTATTTGAAAACGATGGAAAACACTAGTTTGGACCTAAACCAGGCTCAACGCGCTTCTGATTGCACCAGAAACCGAAACATTTGAAAAGTGTTTGGACCGGGATTAGGTATATAGAAACATATGCGCACGCTCATGGGCTTAAATGTCTCCGTACGACAAACCCGAAATATTTTTGTAGGGGTTTCAGTTGTGCTTTGACGTGAAGCGTCAATATTCTAAACTTTATTTCCCCAGATTTTTAGATCTTCGAAACTTTTTTGACGACATACTATGTCTGTATTATTGATTTGAGTTTAGTTTAATAAGCACTGAATGAATTTCAAAGAAATCAGCACGGTTATTTCTTTATTTTCGTTGAGTAACGCTCGAAAGGTCAAATTTGTGCTTTCCCTTTAGACTATAAAATACTGTACATACATGTACTACATACGGCGATAATCAAACTTTTCAATCTAGCGTTGATTAAACCACATACACTCTTTTTTTTTTATAAGAATACACTTTATATGAATACTGAGGCTGACATCGGCCAAATTTCAAGAATATTTCAAAAATAATGCTGAGGCTCAGATTTCTTAACAATATAACTTTGCATGTTTGAAAAAAACAAACACTACTGATTACATGCATAGCAATTGCACTCTAATCCCAAATGGTAAATGTACAGATCTATTACCTTTGAAGCTCTTCGAAACCACAATCATTTTAAAAACGCAAATTCCATGGCACCGAGTTCCCGAAACTAAAAAACATTCGTAAGCATATTTTCAGCCTATATATAAAATCGGCTAAAAAATAAGACTTGATATCCAGCTTCTGTCCGAAAAATAACATTCTTATACAAAAAGAGTGTATTTCTCCTAGCAATTTTTTCTGGACGTTTTTCAAGATTCTTTAGTTTTTGTATTTCTACAATGAAACTTTTATAGGATTTCAAGAATGAGTTATGTGCGTTACGGTTAACATTCCGTAAACATTGCGAGAAGAAAAGAGTTTCGGAATCAGACAATTGACAGATGGAGCAGCCTGGGGCTCGCATGCTGAGGCTTTGAAGAAAACAAAGAATCTAGGAGGCGAAAGTGAGGAACATTTTTAGTTAAGAGCTGAAGTAGAAAAGTCACGCGCAATTTCGTTTTACACATTGTTGGAGACATCTTGACTTTACAACTTAATCCTTTCATTATTTGGCGTCACACCAACCGCTAATCCCATAAATGTGTCTCCTTACTCCTCTGATGAGTTTCCAACTGGACTCTGGAGATGGATTACGGTCGCAATGCTTTGTTATTTTTTTCTTAGATATGTTCATTTATATTCAACTTGTTTACAAATTTATTCCATGAATGCACAAAACGGATATACACAAAAAACAAGGGAAAACGATTACATAATAATTTTCATTGCGTACAATTTTCAGTTGTGTACCGGCACTCTGCAATGCTTCAGGTGATCGGACGGGCCGAAGTTAATTTGGCTAAAATTCAAAATTTTAAGTTTGTTATTTTAAAATACAATTGAACTCTAGCTCTGCTAATCAAATGATATTGCTGTTTTTAAAAGTCAAAAACTGAACGAACCACCTTTTTACAAGTTCCACTTGGCGTTGAAAACATTATTTGTTTTATAAAGTACGATTCTCTTTATTTTACTCAGTAGGACTACCAAAATGACAACAAATACAAGGACGCTAGTCGAGCTAATTTTCTAATCCTTAACAAAAAGTCTAAATATACTGGCATGCCCGGTATTAAAATGGCAAATACGTACTTCTCTTTTTTTAGTTAAGTTTTCAGCTAATAATATAACTTTCGTAACTTCCTTAGACAAACTAAAAAAGGTCTATTTGTCAAGCGATGCCATCAATTGCGACATTCAAATCTTTATAAAAGCTTACTAGCTTATTCTCCTACTTTTTACTTACTTAGACATTTGCCTATCTATAGTTAGCCAGTTCAAGAGGCTTCCTTTTTATTCAATCTGCCAAATGTGATTTCAAAATAATGACGGAGATATCATCAAAAATGTCACTAAAGTAACGAAAAAATGGTCTAAGGCCAAGGGTAGAGAGTGGCCTTAATAAACTTCTTAGTTTACTAACGCACTTACTTATTTAATAAATTACTAGACTTACTTTGTTTTTTTAAAAAAATTAGAATACTTAGTCATGGGTGAGTAAGTACAAATTCACATTTTGCGACGGCTTTTCATATAATATTGAAGTAGTCTGCCTGTTATTATCTTTTCGTACAGATTATAGATAATTAGCGATGGGACCAATTAACAAAACAAACATGAAATCCATCACTGATGACAGGTGAAAAACATTTCAGTCTTGGACAAGGATTAGTACTAAGTATGTGTGCGTGATTCAAGGGTGATTCATAGCAGGTCAACGGAGAAAGAGGAAAGACCAAAGGGGAATTGTTTGAGTTTGAGACAACACATGCTTACGACATCACATAGACACACCCTCTTGCTAATCACACTTCTCGTCTCACTAAAAAAGATAATTGAAGGGGTAAGCTCAGCGGTGTAAATTGTTGGCTTGTTCAGCGTTTCCTCTACAAGAGCGTAAGACAAGATTACAGGAAACAGCTGTGGCCAAGAATCTGTAGTGTTTGTATTCCGTTTACATCATCGTCTGGCTAAATACGTGCTAAAAACTGACAAACAGCGAATAAATTTTAATTAGAGTTCTTTGGCTGCAGTTATTGAAGCAATCGAATTTGCAGTGAATCTCGGGTAAAAACGTTTTTTCTATTTCGAACAGGGCAAACAATTTTAGCACAGTAATTTGCCTGAACACGTTGCTGACTGGAATTTTTTGGAATATCAAGGAGGGCCAGCTTTTTGGTTTATAAATTGTAATACTCAGTAAGAATAACTTATGCTTAGAGAAGTTCGACAAGATCAGTGAACGACTGATTTAAATGCTACATAAATTTATTAGATAAATTTATTAGATAAATTATTTATTTAACATTAATAAGCAAGAGAAAAAGACTGATGCTAAAAAGATTTGTTTTTTAAACGTAATGATGCTTACGTAAAGTTGTACAGAAAAGGTCACAAACTCACCAAAACAAACTTTTTATCTGACATAGACGATCTATGACTCACCTAGCTCTGCTAGGATCTCCTTTTCATTCTCGTTTGTAGCCGGAGCTGTTGCGCCAAAGGCGTCGTCGTATCGTGCGACGAGTGAACGAGTAGAATTATGATACACCATGAAGACAATGTAAGTTTGACCAGGATGAACATCAACAAGGCATTTCAACATTTCTCCAAAGCCGTAAACTTTGACATAACGAGAAGCATGCGTTTCAAGCACCTCCTTAATTATTTCCCGTCCTTTGAGAAGTCTTATAATTTTAAAGTCAGCGGCATAGTAGGCTTTATTGTCAAACGTTTGAGTCGGATAGCGTCGAATAGTTTTTCCAAGGAAGACCACTTTCGCTAGTCTTGCTCTCTCGCTAACATTTTTTTGTTTCCAACCATGCCCCTCTATCAATATAATACAAGGTTGACAAATGTCTACAACTGTAAACAAAATCACTGTAGCCAAAATAGAGTGTTTGTAAATGCTCTTCTGACCCATAGCGTTGTGCTTCGGAGTCTACGTTTTCTTGTGAGGCGACAAAGAGGATTAAACCAAACTTTTCCCACTTCCGATAATTTAACACTCTCAAACTGTCCCTGGTCACAAATCTTGTGACATAAGGTGTTTATACCATTTCCTATTTTCAAGTTTCTGTCTGCAATCGTAACTTCAGCGGCGACAGTTTGTCAAAATAGCCTCGTTTGTAAACTCGATTCTTGTGTGGTTTCGGCGGAGAAGTACTTTTGGAATGAACTTTGTAACACAAACCGTGCTTATAGTTCTGCAAACGCACTGAACCAATACCAATTCTTTAAAAGTCGTGTCTCTCGGAGATAACCCTGCATCGGATCAGTCGGTGACCATAAGAGAAAGATAAGAGATAATATTATATTAATCACCAATTATTGCAAATTTCCCAGCACTGATGATTACGGCGAAAATTCTTACTCATAGAAAATCATATATACAGATAACTGTATAACTTTTCTGTAAGCACAGCTCTTTAACCAAGAACATTTCTGCTGTCGGTCTATTTCTGTTGACAATAAGACCAAAACTAAACAAAATCTTAAAACTTTAATAAGTGCAAATTAGGTTGACTAATTTAAAACAGAAAAGGTCAACACGGCAAACCAGATATAAATTTAGAATCAAGTACAACAAATTTTTGGAAACTTTGTTTTTCTCAAGAAAACAAGGTTGTTAAAATATTTTTCTAAAGTAAAAACATAAGTTTTATATGAAAACAAACTGAATAGTAAACCCTTCTCTATGTATGATGGGGAATGATATCAAACGCTTTGTGCAGGCTTTTTTTGTCATTAGCCAAGAAGACACTTTTGAATTACCATATGACTTCAAATTGGTGTTATATCAGTGAAGGCAACTAGAATCAAGTTTAAATCAATATCTAATTTCAGCTGCCATCTCGAGGACAATTATTTTTCATAAAGATAGATTTAATGGCAAGGGAATACCTTCCTTTTCGATCAACATTTTTGAATCCTAGCTACGTCATTTCATCACCACTAAGCGTTCGCGAAATGTCTTGACCCAAGGCGCCGCCTTCTTTTGATAAGCAGCACTTCACAATCCTGCGTCGTTTTGGCACCAGCTTTGAAGTATGTGTAAAAAAGCGTCAGACAATGTCTGAATTGTTTAATTTACTAACCAATCGCGAATGATAAAAACAGTTCATTAAAAGCTTAATAAGATAATCAGTTGGTTCTGGAATATTTTTAAAAGCTTAATGTTATTCTCATTGAGGTAAGGTTTTTTTAAAATAAGTACTCTGTCACTTAGTATACAGTATTTTTTGAAAATGAGAAAGTAAATGTTACCATTGAGGTTACATACATATAGTGGTATTATACATATACACATAAAAACAGTCATTTCAATTAGGTTGGTACAGAAACGTTTTCTCTTTGCTAAATATTCTAACTTTCACTATAAAGGAGTGAGGATCAAATTTGAGCAAAAATTAAGAAAAATATAAAATTTTGAAATTTAACGATGTAGTCATTGCATGCTAAGGAACTTGCATCAGCATGTATATCGTATTGTTCTTTTGTAATTTTTAAAAATCGGTTCACCGTCTTTCCAGGAAATTAGACCGACATTTAAAACACTTTCTGATGTCTCAGCAGAATGTAAACATAAAGTGCGTCCACATGATACTTGTAAATATCAGAAATTAAGATGATAATAATAACAAAGATATTTACAACAATAACAACGAAACCGAAGAAGAAAAAGATTAGAATATAAATAGTATTTCGAAAGAAACATAGGCCTGAATAGAAATAGGAACAAAAATAGGACAATTAAAAGAAATAGGAATTATAAGAATAAGGAAGAACAACAACAACAACAACAATAACAAGAAAAACAAGAAAATGAAGAAGAAGAACAACAACAACAACAACAAAAAGAAGACAAAGAACAAGAAGAACAAGAAGAAGAAGAAGAAGAAGAAGAAGAAGAAGAAGAAGAAAAAGAAGAAAAAAAAGAAGAAGACAAATAAGAAGAAGAAGAAGAAGAAGAAGAAGAAGAAGAAGAAGAAGAAGAAGAAGAAGAAGAAGAAGAAGAAAAAGAACAATTAAGAATGAGAACAAGAACAAGAACAATGCAGTGTATGCATTAATTATGTTACTCTTGGCCTTTTCTCAGTCTTGCATGAGTAATAATTTTTTAGCATTAGCAGTTCCTTCAAATTTGGAGCATTACTAAATTGGAGGTAAATTTCCTTAAACAAGACTTTTATACTTTGGTTTTGTTAATGCAGTTTTGTAAAAGTTATACAATAATAGGAAATACGGTTTTAGTTGAATTCAGTACATAAACTTTATTACAAAACAGAATTTTGCGTAAGAATTTTTATGGTGAATTATCACGATTTCTAAAATCCTTGGACTTAATAGCGAATGTCGGCTGTAGTATATTACAGGGAAACAGAATAAAATGTTCCTTGATAACCCAATAATGCGAAACAAATTTTAGGTGAATCAATGCACATTTTAATTTTGTAACATGATAGCTCGCTTTTCTTTGCCTGCGCTGCAGACACTCTTCTCATTCGTCTGGAACATATCGACGGTTGAAAGAGCTTGGACCAGCTGCGTCGCAGGCTAACTTTTCTAAATCATCGGGTTAAGTAAAAATACAGTTTTAAACGACACTCTTGTTCCAATAATTTCAGTTCCTAGCATGTAAACTTGCCGCGTTACAGTACAATTTGACACTACAACTGTGTACTCTGACACTTTCAGTTATAAAATAGAATAAATGTGAACAGCTTACAATACAATATTTTTAGTTATACTGAGTATCATTATAGACAACTTAAGGGAAATAAATTGCTGTAAAAAATAATTTTTATGCTGTAATTTTTTTTTATTATATTCACATACCGCGAAATTTAAAATGTAAATGCAAACAATTGTGGAAATACTTTATAGAGTCCTTAAAAACATACCTTTAAACTAATATTTCATTTAGTTATCTATTGGAATACTATACCAATTTATCTTTTCTTCAAAACCCTTGGAAATATAAAGAAACTCTTGTTTCGTGGTTTTGTTCAAAGTACTATTTACGCTTCCTGGTTCACAAGTGTTAAAAACTTTAAAGAAAAAAACTTTGGGCGAGCGCGTTTGAGGTTGGGAAACAATGCTTTTGTTCTCTACTCTGATTGAACGATTTATTAACTTCTCAATTCTGATTGGTTATACTTTTTGATCCATCTGTGAGATGCGAAAGACAAAATGGCAGAGAATAATGTTTCTTGATTTTTGCGTAAAATAGCTACACGTTGGAATGCGCCATCCTAGCCGCCAGCTTTTCCTTAATTGTCTGCACAAAATTCTCTGTCAAGAGATCGGCTTTGGAGATTTATATATACAAAGTCAAAGTCACACAAAAAGAATGTACATTTTTTTCTTTTTAACCTTCTTTTAAAAATTTTTTCTGTCTTTAAATCTAAAACAAACTTAGAAACAAAAAAATTACCAAATCGTACATATTAAAATCATAAAACAAACCAAGCTCATGTGATATGTGTTTCATCTCCGGCGTCATCATGATCACTTAAACCTGCTGCTATACCAACCTGTCCACTAAATATTTTCCATAATCGAGAAAAGTCACAAACAAACGATAATAAATTTTACTATAATCTACTAATTATATTTCGATTGGCAACACCGATCTTCATCAGCTTATTGCATTCTCGAGGAACGAGAACACATCATAATTTGGTTTAATTTCGCAGGCCCGAGAAGTTTTTTTAAGACTCCAAATTGGCGGCCTCTCTTGATTTTTTCAGGGGCTTTGTGTCTCGTTTTCGTGTAAATCAACAAAGTCATTTCTTTGCATGTGTTCCTTGGTTCCTCGTGTAAGACGTCTCAAAATGAAACATTCTTAATCTTCGTCAGCACAGAATTCAAGTCCGCTCAATCTGCTAAGAATGCATAACCATAATTTTCTATTTGCTTTTCTTCACGCAATCCAGATTTCCATTATCATACTCAGTACATATCCGATAAAACGCACTTCCTAATCTTTGATTACTACTAGTAAGGATATCTTTACATAGGCATGACCCGTTCGACAGATCCAACGATACAGAAAGTTGTACACAGGTTTTGCTACAACATTTTTCAGTTTACAAATCGAATACTCTGGAATGTTTTAGGTTTGTCTCACTGTGGGATTATCTGGCTCTTATTTGACACATAAAAGAAGTAATCACTTCTTCTAAAATTCCAGAAAAGGGTAATGTTTACAAATCTAATTTTGAGTGAAATGTTGGTGCAAATGAGTTACTAAGATATGAAAACAAAGGGGGAAAAAAACAGTCAAAATAGTGGCATTAAAACTTCAAAATGTTTCATAGCGATATTTAGTTTAAACTGTTTTCAAAATACAAAGAACCAAAAAGCCTACAGCAAGAAAATGATAAAAAAATAAAGTCACGTAAGAACTTTGACAGTAGCTACCTATTTTATATATATATTTATGAAGAACTGCATCTGGCTTTGTCTTATGTAAGATCTTTGTAAAAAAAGTAAGTCTTAAAAATACCCAAAAAGGCAAAATTTGAAAACCTAATCTATAGGTTTATGGAAAAGGCCATGATCTTTACTCCTGTAGAATTGAAAGTCATGCATCTTGCCATTCTCGTTCCTATAGGGATTTTCCCATTGGGAACTACGCAACTCTAGGGGAAAACCCTGCGAACGAAGCAACTCTCCACTAAACTTAAGAGACTGGTATGACCTGTTCATGAAAACATTGTTTCTGGGTTAATGTTAAAAGTAAAAATTGCTGTAACTTGGATATCGAATTGCTGACCTTGTGTAAATAGATATCTGAACAGACATTACTAAGCTGCTGAAAATTGAACAGTATGTCACTATAACAAAATAGTGTACTCGCAGCACCCACTTTCTATTACAAATAACTAGTATATAAAATTCATAGAATGTATTGTCGTGGAATTAGTTCAGATTTAGGATTTAAGCCTGAGAGCGATTCATAATCTCGTACCCAAGTCTCCCACGCGAAGTACGAAATTAAGCGATTCATCAATTTCATGCGTGCACATAAAGACAGCTCATTCTTCGCGGATCTTGAAAACGGAACCAAGATCATTATTAACGCGAGGATAGTCCGTATAATACATATTGTTTTAACAACGTTGTAGTGAGGGTCAGGGCTGTAAAAGTACTAAAACTGTATTTTTTTCAAGATACAGAAATGAGCTGAAGTATAGGTCATTTAGCGGTATAGGTTCACTGAACCGTTGAAGTACGATCGCAAAAATTTATTGTGGAACTCTGGGCGTCACAAGATTACGTATTGGCCCAAATATTTTACAATTTGAAAAATTTTAAAGGTAAATGGAATTTACCAAATAATATGTAAAAAAAAAGACACTAACCGTTTATATAAAAATTAACAATAAAGAAACGCAATTAATTGATTTTTCATTAAAGATCCCTGTGCAGTTAGTACCCGTAAGCGTTTTGCAAAAATCGCAGAGGTGAAACATTGGTTGTTATCCTTTGTAGTCTGCCTTTGTAAGAACTGAAAAAAGAAGTAAAGAACTGGTTGTTCGCGCGCATTCCTCTTGTTCAAAGAAATACTGAAAATTATATATTTGTATTTTTGTCAAACTCTCTTCCTTTTCTTTTTGTATGGAGGTATGATAGTGACAAAACCCATTGACGGTTTTTGGGAACTGTAAATGTAAAAGTTGACATGCAAATATCCGTTTTTGTCAAAAAAGGCATTCAGAAACATGATGATTACAAATGTATTTTTGACAAATTGTATATTTGACGAAAACGGCCTTTTGGATGTCAGCTTTGACCTTTTCAATTCCCAAAGATTTTCAATGGGTTTTGTCCCTGATATACCTCCATATTTTTGTTTTCTAAATTTTCAATTTTTTTTCAGTTCAAAAACTAATAGTACGTTTCGTTTAATATTCCGTGAAACAACTTATTCCTAAAAAAATAATAGATTCTCATTCTTCAGGTAAAAAACATGAAAATATCTAGATTGACAAAGTGAAAGAATCGCAAAAATAAAACCGAGTTTTTCAAACACTGTACCAAAGATGAACTTGAAGATCGGCAAAAGTTCGGAAAGCCCGCGAGGTATTCTGGATAATGGTACACAGGTCAAACTCAAATAAATGCTTTTCAGAGGAAAAAAACTTTGCGACGTTACTGGGCATAAGATCCTTACAAATGTATATAGTTATTTCATCCAGTTGTTTTGAAACATCAAGTTTTAAACTACGAAAGTCGCCCTAAGTTAGATGTAACGTTTTTTTGCGTCTTCCGGAGCAGAATTAAACTGGTTACTCTTTTGACTTCAGCTAATTTCTACATACAGGAACAGGAAGATTTATATCTAAGTACAACGGAAAGTTTTGAAATACCGATTGTGGTCATGAGATTTGCGACATATAACCAAAAATTTCCAGTGGTAAAGAAAATTTCAGAAAAAGTTAAAATCAACTAAATTGAATTATAAATTAATTTCGACGCATAGTAAGTGTTTTCATAGTGCGCGAGCAATGAAGCACGTTTTCAAATAATGACGGAAAAAACTAATTTTTAAAGATAAATAAAACATGTTCTCCGTGCCTTCATAGCCTGGTGAAAACCTCAACAAAATTTGGGAGAATTCTCGAGACTGCGTCTCGGATTTTCATTGATCTGCTCTAGAAATCTCCCTGAAAACGTGTTTTATTTCTTAAACCAAAAATAATCATTTTTCACAAAACAAAGGTAAATAGAAAGGCCATAAAGTTATCCATAAAACGGCGTCTAACGGAAATTCTATAAACGCTACTGAACTGAATAAAGCTTTTTTGGACTTAACAGAAATGTTTAAACTTCAAAACCTCATATATGTTTATATCATCATTACCAGATTTAGTTTCGGCTTTTCTCAGTTTGTTTTGCTATTTTTTAATTCTCTAAGAATGATTATTTAATTTTTTTTTCATAAACGTTGTTACAGAGCCGCAACAAACCCACGGTGGATCATTACTTGTTTCAAGCTTCAGAACAATTTCATGATTTAAAAGGATTATCAGGATTTTTTATTTGTTTTCTTAAGCATTTGCGAAAACAGTTAAAGATTCATTTTATATAGCAAAATTTGAACTGTGCACAAATCACGTCATCAACAATTCCCAGCATCTAGTCCGTCAATGCGGAAGACAATTTACTAAAATTACGGCAAATGTTTATTGCCACTACCAAATCTAGATACCTGAACGTTGAGTTTGTCGAATACTACCTTGGTTGGACTGACAAGAAAGACCCGCAAATTCTCTCTTTTAGAACTCTAATCTTTTCCAAAAGAAGGCAATAGTGACTTCACTGGAGGCTGAGATGTCAGCATCTACTGAAAGTGACTTCCTGACAATGAGTCGCCTTTTTGAGAATCAGCGAGAAGCACTTGCTTTATATCATTGTTTTAAGTAGCAAGACTATCTTGTTAGCAGGAAACACAATAATTAATATGATTGTTCTAATGCCGCAGTTCATAAATAATTGAAGTTCAAGTGGAAAAAAAAGACAGGCTTCCGTTTATAAGACCGAATTAAAAGTAAATTATAGGTTTTTTTCACCAGTTTGAAAGGTCGAAAATCCTGTAAGCTACACTAAGCAATACTATTAAGCCGGTTCTTACGAGCCAGACATGATCGCATTTTGGATGAAGAATTAAATCTTTTTGTTTTCTTCATTATTGACTGTAGAGCAACTAATTTAAAGACCCCATTAACAGTAATTACTAATACTAAACAAAAAAGTCCAACAAAACTAACTGTTTCAAGTTCCTAATAAAGTATAGAGCAGTTAAAAAACACAAAACAAATTTGAAAGTGGCGCGCTAGCGATAAACTGATAAACTAAACGTTCAGGAATGCGCGTAAATTTGCTTTTTTTCTTTTTTGTGACAATCTCTATAAAAGCCTATATTTTGAGAGTTTGTCCGACGTGCGCAATGAGTGCCGCCTGTCTTGTTTTTCAAGGACAACAAAAACAGGATAAACTTTAATACCCTAAACCTCTTCCTCGCCTAAACAAGAGAGCAAAATCCTTTATTTTTTAAGTTTATCATGCCATAATCCTGTATTACATTTTCACTGACCCACCAACATGAGATGTGTTGCTCCTATTATGTCGCTGTTTGTGATAAAAGGAACGGCTTATTGTGAACATCAGTACGATTGGAATCTTAATAGGTTCCCGCCTACACTGGCCGGGAATTCAGAGATCCAGGTATATGATCAACGAGAACTGTGGATAAAAATAATGAAATCTATACGCTAATCAATTCTTGACGCATACGAAACAAAAAAAACGTCTATAGAAAATAGAGGCTTTAATTCATAATATTGTAGTTAACCAGTTGTACGAATATATAAGAGGTTAATTTTAAAACTGGTATACTGAACGAAACTTACTTCTGAAGTACAAACTACAAATGCTATATATAGGTCTAAACTTGTTACTTGTACTAGATTAAAGTGAAGCAAGGGGACTGAAAACTTTACGGCTGACTTTCCAAGGCATACCTCATATATATATGTAAAACTAAAACTTTATAAGCGAGTGTGCGTGAAGTTAATTCAGAAATTAAATGTTACAAGTATATATGGTTAAAAAGAGTTTACACTTCTGTATCAATTCTGTTGAAATTATTCAAACAAAAAGAAAAAAAAATTGTACTCATTACATAGTTGGCCGTTGTTTAGACATTCTTAAAATCAAATATTTTCGTTGCTTGTTTAAAACTCGCCGTGATAATTTGTGGAATGTTTAGTTAGAGGGCCCCTCAGAGTAAAATATAGAGGTCAACGTAAATATTTTTTAGCAAATCCAAAAAAATGTCAGCTGGCCAGGCTTGACAAGGAGTTTGGATTTGCATAAACGATGTGGTTTACCTTCTAAAAAGCATTCTTAATAGAATTTTTAATTTATACGAGCAGGAATACTTGTTCAGCTGAACAACAAAGCTGTCTTCAACATCGTTGCAGACTGCTCGGATCAGAAGAAAGTTCTAAGTTCCTAACACGATAATCAGTCTTGAAACTTGAGGAATAATACGGTTTACATTAACTTAATCCATTGACGTAACCCTAAATCTTAGAATAAATATATTTAACAGGTTAATCTACAAGCATGCATGTCTTACGAAAATTTTTTCTGGTTGTCTAAAACTCAAAGTTTACAGGTATGCAATAAAATTTCGTTTTATAAAAAATTAAAAACCTAATCAGTCCAAAAAGACAGTTTCAAATGTTATTAGTGACAAATAGACCATGCCTGATTACAAAACCAAATCTAGCCGGCAGCAAGTAGACACGCGTTTGAGACTCGCCCTTTTTTTTCTATTAAGCTAATCGACATACAAATAATCTTTCCTGGTATACTTAAACGACTGATGACGGATTTGTATCAGCGATTAAGTTTTTCTTAACGTTGAAAAAAAAGAGTCGGTTAGTTTTACGGTTTCTCTCTGCCAATACGCTAATGTTCAAGCGTAGAATTTCTTTTTGTGATAACTTAGAAATCATTTTACATTTTTCATCACTTTTTAGGTGACTTATTTGGTTTTGCAGCCATATACCAAGAAGTAAAGGGTTTCTTGCAACATGTGCATGAGTTATACTTTTTAAAAATAGTTTAAAGAAGTTCTTATTATAAATCTAGATCTCTATCATTTTTACTATTTTTATCTGCCACTTTTTCTCGAAATAGATAAAATGTCTTAACTATATTATTTTATCTAAGATTTATCACTTATATATTCATCACCAAAAAGCAAAATATTTTCAGTGTCTCATTACGGGCTGCGTCAAAAGATAAGCCCATCACACACCCAATATTTTTTTCAGATCTAAAAGATCGTGGTGGTATTTAAAGTTTGTCAGTGAAGACAGCTTGTTTGTGTTAGTTCGGTAAAATACAAAGACCAAGAATGTTCAGATTTTCATTACATTTAAGAAGTCTGATATATAAATCCGGAAGGTCATATGCTGTCGGTACGTTTTGAACATTCGACATATTTGGACCATTGTCGATGCGGCATAAACTTGAACATTTTGCACGCAAACATTGTCTATTACATTAGTAAATCTGAACTGCGAAATTTTTACATAGCTTTTAAACTATTCATTATGTAAAATTAGAGAAATACTAAAATTTAAAATCTTAATTGCTATATTAAAATCTATAATAATATAAAGATTAGACTAATTAATATTTAATCTATAAATTTCGTAGCAAAGGTCAAAATAAACGAGTTCTCTACCGGGTCCGTGAGGACACGCGGAACATTAAGATATCGTTTGTATATCGGTTTATTTTGTGGTCGCAGCAAACTATGTTGTGGCTGGAGTCTAAATTGATGTTATTAAATACATTTTGGCACAAATTATCAAGGTGAGATTCAAGAGGATTTAAACCCAAATGTCAACTAGGACATTATATTTAGTTCCAGGCGTAATGATGGAATTTGTCCTTTCTCTAGACTAACAAGCTCTTTTGCTAAATAATTAGGAAGTGCTTATCTGCAATTAAGAATTAAAACATATTCTCCGTCCCATTATAGTATGGTAAGAACCGAGTCCGAGGCGAGCCGAGTATGGCCCATTTTTCAAAAGGCTCTGACTGAAGAGATGGAGAAATTATTAATTCCCGACTTAACAAAGAGAAAGACGATATATGAAGCGTGTATGAAAAGTTCTCATGAAACTGTAAATTCTCACAACTTGGAGACAGTCAACACTATCGCTCAAGTCATTTTCATGCTTTATAGCGCTATGAAAACACACTTTTTGACCAAGACGCGCGTAATTTGCAAATCATTTTTAAAACTTGAATGGTATAGTCGAGTACTGATCGTACAACTGATTTATAAAATACTGCTAAGGGGGTGTTCATTATTTGTGGCTTGAATTGGGTCGGTGAATTCATGTAGGAGGATGGAGAGTGGCAAAAAAAGTTTAGGGTGTGAAAATAGGATGGGGGGGGGGGGGGTCATGAGAATTAGAAGGATGTTTGTAAGG
>JAOBAY020014732.1:0-14988 GCA_025331085.2 Zoanthus sociatus | reverse complement strand
TAATCTAGAAATGTCAATGGTTTTGACTAATTCTGAAGTTTTTATTTTCTAAAAAAATTTAAATTTTTGGCTTTCAAAAGTCTAGCATGTAAAGGGTTAAGACAGTGAGATAAAAGGCATCTGAAATACTGTAAGGAAAAGCACTTCTTTAGAATTAATACTGCTTTAATGTTCGAAATTTGCAAATGTATTCAACATGATTGCATAGCCCAGAGCACAAAAACATTGTGCCAAAATCTGATACAAAGAAAACTTGACTTAACAGATCATGAACCACTTAAGTTCTGTTTATAACTTCTTGCAATTTTAAGCAAGATTGAACTAGATTTTAAAGAGAGATTAATAAAAAAAAAAAATTATTTAATGATAAAAAATTTGCATTTAATTTCAAAAGTTAATTTAATGTAACCTTGTGGTCCTGACGCAAGCTGTGGGACTTCTTCTTTCTGCTGCAGAGTTGGATAAGTTCCAGGTTTCTCAAGAAGAGTTTCATACTTAACATGTTTGGGCGATGAGTTTGATGATGGGGAAGGAGATACAGCCTGCAGATAAAAAGATTTAAATTTACAGCTGCCCCCTTTCCAAAAACCCTATCCAGTCCACTTTTTACTCCAAATTAAATGAGGTTTTCAAATATGTTGAGGTGATCTGGTCACATACTGTAATCTATTTATAGTTAAACAACATGTGGCAGTAAAACTTCAATGATTTACTAGAGTGCTCTCGACTATAGCAAAAGCTAGAGCCTGGTAAAATAAGGTAAAATAGTAAGATTTAATAAAATTCAATAAAATTTACTCTTACTCGAGTTTCTGGGTTTTCACATGTCGTCAGAGAGTTGAAATGTTTGGCTTCAATGGTTCCATGGGTTAGGGTTAAAATGGATAAAATGTGGATTAAATGTGTAAAACAATAATCTATTGTAGTGCTAAGGATAGCCTATTGTATGTAAAACTCAAAACATTTAAAAATCTGCTTTAAACAGAGTTCCTCTAAAAAACCAAAAAAAAATTTTAACCACTATTTTTAACCGCTAAATTACCATTTTTACATTTGATCACCAATTTTAATCTTAGCACTTTTAGCTATTATATATTTTTAGATATTTTTAGATTCTTAAATGTTTTGAGTTTCACATACTATCCTTAGCACTACTAACAATAGATTTGTCAATGGATTAACATTTTGACAATTGAATTCAATTTCTATTGTGCATACAGTATATGTTTTGATTTTGAGCTGAAATTATGCACCCACGATGCTGCCATTTTGCTTCAGGAACTTGAAAAAGATTGTGCATGTTGCCTTCAAAAGTCAAAGGGTTAATACCAACCTTGGTCATGAAGAAAAACATACTTACTGGAACTTCTTCTTCAGGCACAGTAGGGTGCAAACGTAAACCTGAATCCTCTGGTCGCAAACCAAACCTTTTTTTCACCATAGAAATAATCTGCTGTCTGTTAAGGGTAGACTGTCCCTCCTGATCACTTGTAGAACCTATTTTACGAGCTGTCTCAATATCTGCTGCTGCTTCTGAGCCCCCAGTGGTTCGGCGCCTTGGCCGTGTACGCCGTCCTGTATACCCTTCAGTATCACTCATGGTAGCAGTGTCTGGCAATTCAGAGTAAGTAGAAAAACAAAACTTTATTAAGTCATTAAGGTTTAAAATTTATAGTGTTCAAAAATTGGACTGACTGATTGGTTGATAGTGTGAGTATAACTAGAATAAAATAAAAAGTTTGGAGGAATCTAAAAACAATTATTTTGTGGACATTACATCAGACACTTATGATGGTGACCTTGAATGAATTTTGTTCCTCTACTTACATTTCTTTTCGTAACTGCAATTTGCAGTTGGTTTGTATTTCTCGGTTTTTTAAATTCAACAAAATCCTTAATGTAAAAACATTGAAATTTTGCTAAATTTGAACTACCAACTATTTCAACTACCAATCAGAGTCAGATTTTCTCTGTAAACTGTGGTCATCTTTCCCAAACTTCATTTGGTATTTTCCATGTTTATCTTTTTGTGTTTTTCTTTTTGAATTTTTAATTTGACTGTGTGATTTATAAGAACATTCCCTATAGCTATCAACAATGTAGAATTATCTGTTTGCTGATCTTCATGCATAGAGTTATTATTCTCACAAAGTACATTACATATAAAATATTTTACATATTAAACAGGTGTGGCTACAGGACCTCAGGAATAACATTGTTATTGATGTTATTATCATTATTACATTTATCTTTAATATAATAATAATAATAATAATAATATTGATAATAATAACAACTAAATATCATTCAAGTATAAAACTTTCAGTGTTATATAAAAAATTAAGTTTGGCAAATAAAATTTTAATATATATATATTTATTACATAGATATGAGTGTTTTACTGTAAAATACGCCACTCATAGATCTCATATGAAACTACATCCGGGATACGAGTGACATATTTTCCATATCCTCACTAGTGAAAATATCGCTGACGTCATTCCTTTGTTTTTTTTGTTTTTCCCGTCTTTTTTGTCTAGTTTTTTCATTTTCGAAACACTCATATCTTTGTAATATATTATATAACTGCGCTGGGATGCGAAGATTATCTTCCACTGCTAAAAGTATTTCTCACGAGTGAGCGAAGCGAAGGATTGAGAGATACTTTAAGCACGAAAAGATAAACCTCGTCTCCCCCAAGTGGCCGTGTAATGTTCTATTTATTATATAGATACTGATGAAATTTCCACATTTTGTGGATGAAAATTTCAAAAGAACCGACCGAGATCCTGAGAGTCTCTTGTAATTGCCTAATCATGCTAGTAACCATGGCGACACCAACATCCTCACACATGAAATATAAAAATAGTATCTTCACAGCGCACGACGATGAAGATACAAGATCGTTTAGTAAAAAGAAAAACCCCGGCAATTCATCGGTATCTATAGATAATAACTTGCTTTATTAATAGCTTTAGGAAAATCAAAAGTGAAACACCAGAAGCCCCATTAAAACGGTAAATGCGTATTTTTTTCCATACAAAAAGTACAATAAGAACGAAATTATGTTTTTTTCTAACCGTTTCATAGTTTTCAAGTAGTAATATTTTGCAGGAGTTATTTAGAAGTATATTTACTTTTCTTAAAAGGTCAGTTGTCATAGTTACTGTAGTACCAAAATTTACAAGTATTTGCACAAAATCTAGATTAAGAGATAAAATCTAAAAGGCATTTTCCAAGCCGGGTAAAATATCTAAATACGAAGTCAGACCCTACGAGAAAGCTTTTTTGTAATTTGAAACTTGACTAAATGAAGCAAAACAAATACAAGTGATAAGCAAAACGCTGTCAAAACAAGCAGATAAAAATTCTTTTGGCATGATTGAAATTCGGCTAGGACACAAATGCTTGTCTTCGTATAAAAAGAAGAACCCAGTAGTTCAAAAGTTGATTAGAGCTAGCCCAGGAATTTTTAACCCATGGTCTTGTTTCCAGCTTTAATCGGAAGGATTCGAGCTGTAATTTTGAGATTTACAACTTTTATCTTCTTTAAAAACCCAAGAGCAACTCTAATATAATCGTTCACATATTAAATATGAAACAATAACTACATAATAATGAAGACAAGGAGAACTTGGAAAAAATTCGAGCCCCAGATGGGATTTGAACCCACGACCCTCCGTGTTCTAGTTGGATGCTGTAACCACTGAGCTACTGGAGACTCTATGATGAGCAAGGAGGGTCACTTTTGGGGTCTAGACTGGAACCGCATCGCGCGTCCACACAGCCTAGTAATGACTGACGCACATGAACTCACTAACAGCATCACACTGTCACATTAAGGCATTTCAAGACGTCATATGTCAAGAAATTACTCCTTAAGTTTTCGTTTAAGCCAAGAGTAATGTTAGCCAGCTTTTCAAAAATCCTGTTCAGATGACTAATAGATGCGAGAGTCTTACAATAGGGCAGCGCAGTTATTACGTCATAATTCGGACAAACGAACGAGCTAAATAAAATCAAGTGGAGGAGAACCCAATCTTTTCAACTGACCATATTACTTAAAATTTAACAATGAATTTGCTCCTTATAATTTTAAAATCGCTACTCTTTTGATAGACTTCTTTGTCAAACATTTCTCTGTTTGTCCGAGTCACGTGGGGGTAAAATGTCTATTTTTAGTATAACCGCGCAGCCCTATTAAGAGTGTTGATGTTTCTGTTATGGTTATTACCTACCCGTTCATTTTGAAGAGTTCAGTGACATTTCCAACAGCTTCATCCATAATATCGGCCATTGCTGCATAAATTCTGCGAGTTTCATCTTTAATGAACCGATACTTGTTGATGTACCATTGCGGCGCCTGAACAGGTGCATGCACATTTTGAAAAGGAAGATACAAAAACAATGGCTTGGACGGATCGCGCTCAGAAACAATCTTTTGTACTTGCTACAAAACAAAGAAGTGTCTCGGTTAAAGCGCTACAGAAATAGGTAAAAACCATTACACTGAGCATTCATTTTATCCCAACCACAATAAACCAAGTAAATATTAATAGAATACCATAACATGAAGCATTCATCATCTCCTATCCAAGATGAACAAACACAGTATCAGAACAAAGTAAGTACTAATAAATTTCCCATTGCAGTCAATTCCCGATATTACGGACACCCTCGGGACCGTAAGTTTGTGTCCGTAATAACGGGAGTCCGTAGATGCAGAAAAAAAAATACCCCTATGACTCAGCACTGCCACGCTGCTTTATTCTTGCCTCAATTTAACTTTGTTTATTAACACTGATTTATGAAAACACAGCAAATTGTAAGTGGCTGTATGTTGAATGTCAAACAAGTTGTATAACCTTAAAGATCAAAGCCAAAGAAGTGGTGCCAAACATTGCCAGAACTCGGCGAACAATGAGCTTTTTGATGGATGTAAAGGCTAGCTTACAATTATTTTGCCAAATACATGAATTTAAGTGGCACCAGTTTTTAAAAACATGTCGAAAGTGTCCGTTATAACAAGAGAAAAACAATAAATATTTTAGTTTGGGACCAGGCGAAGTGTCCGTATATCCGTAATAGCGAGCGTCCGTTATATAGCGAGAGCTGTTTTCATACATTTCTTTATGGTTTCAGCCGGGGATTTCTCTTTTGTCCGTAATAGCGAAGTGTCCGTAATAGCGAGGTGTCCGTAATAGCGAAGTGTCCGTAATAGCGGAGTGTGCGCAAGGCGGGAGTTGACTGTATTACAAATTGATAAGTTTTACAACCATTCCGCCTACAAAGGGCCCCAGTCCGAAGATGTCAGTTAAACACTCTTTTTTTCACTATGGTGTAAAACGTAAATATCTGTAAAACTGAATCATAAGCTATGAAGCTCCATCCATTCAACCCACTTGGTGATGAAAACAACCACTGTATACCATCCAGGGCCCGGATGTTCAAAAACCGATTATCGCTAACCCATGGTTAAACCATTAACCCATTGTCTTGTTTCTAACCTTAAAAAGATGGTTTTGATCTGCAAACTTGGAATTAACAAGTTTTTTTTTTCTTAGGAAATCTAGGCAGTATTTTATAAGAACCGTAATCTTTTCCTTACACAAGCAGTTGCTGCATGCCTTTTAACCCGGCACCCTTGAACAATCCGGAGCGGGAGAAGAACTATCAGAACGAAATGCCCCATACGCAAACTAAGTTCAATTTTCAACTTAATTTACAGGAAGTTCTTCCGCCATTTAAAACAACGCGATTTGAGTGTCCCTTGAAGCGGGCTCGTGATATGGCCGACAAGCGACTAAAGTTACACTCGACAAGCTGCAGAGTTTTAGAAGGAAAAGCGAAGAAAGGACCAAAAAGAATGTCCACTAATGATCTGTTGTCCGACAACTGGGAACATGCTCAAGAATTATTTCCCGGGGACATGGTCGTTGTAAACAGGTACCGAGAGAGTCACGTATTTAAACGTTCCACTTAATTAGTGAAACATTCGTGAAGAGTGGCATGCCTAGCAGAAGCAAGGGGACTGGGGAGAGGTAGAGCTGACATACTCCCTCCATCTCCCCAGTCTTCGCCCAAAGTCCCTCCACCTCTCCCCAATCTACTTGCCGTCTGCTACGCAGTCAAGAGAGGCGAAACTTTATTGGTGGAAAGCCTCGACGAAAATCATTAATGGCGCTATTTTCTCTTATATATCTTTCTTTAGACACAACACTACCCACAACCAATAGCTAACATTTGCTTAGCGACAAATATAGCACAACAAATTCAGTATATAATTATATCTCCAGCTGGTTGTTTACTTCGACGATTAATGGAAAGGACAAAGGAAGTGGTGATATTGCCTGCATACAATTTCATGGGAGGTGTTTCTCCTCTTCCCATGTTTAAAACTTTTGAGCATGCGCCTTGTACACCACACTCATAAATGCAAGGTGTTTATGCTTTTTTTTTTTTGGTTAGTACGGTATGTAAACTTTCCATGAAATTTGGGCCAATAAAAGGACAGAGACCTCACTGGTTGACCTTAATGACCAACAAACACAAAATTCTTTCCACTGTCCACCCTGATCAGCACTGGTGATGTTCTTCACTGCTGAGCACCTGTTTATACAGTTGATATTTGGTTAATACAACTGATCGACCACTGCTCTTGTAATCCATCGAGGTTCATATCATTTTGATAGGTGCAAAGATATCACCATTTACATGAAAGAATAAAACAGCATAACAGACCATCCTCATCTGTTGGCAGACACTTGATCCATTATTCTGATTACAACAAAGACAAAGGAATCTTAAACTTTAACAAAATTTAAAATTCTGCCACTCCAACTTTGATTTTTTATTATATGAGATGCTTTTCATCAGAATTCAAATACCTTCTCTTAACGTCCAGTCCGACTCTATAAAGGCCAAAACTGTTTATCTAACCTTGTTTGACTCAAACTATTGTTTTTGGTTTTCTTTTGTATGTTTTCCTTTCTTGATTCATAATTATGTAAATGGTTACAGAAGTCGTCTATAACTTGATTGGCTTCGCGGTTTAATTTACAAGTCTGTGATAAAACAACTTGATGTTGTCGAAACGTCAATTTTTAGCGTCGGTCTTTATTCTGAAATCTTTTCCAATATCTTTGTTAAGATATCACAGTTATTAAGTATAATTTGCTTCTTACCAACAGAATCGGAAACAAGACAGCATGTTTGGAAAGACGGTGTCCAAGTGTTATGGACTCGGGTCTCGGCGAATGAACTCCAAGTTACCTACCCACCCAATGTCAACTAAATGAAACACGCAGACTTCATTTTCAAGCTTTCATCAGTTACCAACGTCCAGTGAAATGTCATGAATTCGATATTTAATACTTGTCTACTTACTACGGTGGCAAGAATGAAATACAATCAGTAAAAATAGAAAACGTATCTTTAAATGAGCGATGTTCGCGGACATTGCGACGAAATAATTAATATTTAGGTCTAATGTTTGTAGAGGTATTTTAAATTTGGCAAAGTAGTTTATCTCGAAACTCAAAAATGCTCGTTTTATCATGAATTGTTTCTTAATAATGTATTTTGTTTCTTCATGATTGAAGCTGTGAGAACTCTTTACTGAATACCCCGGCACTGTCTTTAATGACATGATATCTGACACAGTTAGAGAAGTGGAAATAATTATCATAAGAAAGAAATGTCTATTATTTCCACTTCTCTAACTGTGTCAGGTCACCCTAAGCCTCGATTTCATGTAGAAGCTTGGCTAACTAGCGCTTTCGCGTCTCGTTAGATATCCACCGTCATTCACCTCTCCTTTGGGGGATAATTGTTAATTATCTTTGGTTCACGCCACTGAAATAGACCAGGGCGGAGGCTTGGCGAAATAAAACAAGTTAAAGAAACCCCTTTACGCATGTTCTATTCCCCTCGGACCCAAGCTGAATTTTAATATATTGAAACTGGTCAATTTGTATGCTAATGAAAAAGGTAGTGATCAATGCCATCAATAATGACTAAATACGTCACAAAACCGCTCAGTTTCTACTCTACAAGTTACCTCGAGTTACTTGATATAGTGTTAACAGGTCACAGTTTCTACTCATCAAGGTACCTCGAGGAAATTGATATAGTGTTAACAGGTTACAGTTTCTACTCTATAAGGTACCTTAAGATATTCAATATAGTGTTACAACAGGTCTTAGTTTCTACTCATCAAGGAACCTTGAGGTACTTGATAAAGTACTATAACAGGTCATAGTTTTTACTCTACTTGGCTCATTAAGATACTTGATATTGTGTTATAACAGGTGCCTTCTTTCACTTCATCGTAACTGTAGCCATTTTCGTCTTGTTTGAGCATGTCCAGTGCATAGCAACGCAGGCTCCTACCTTTCCCTTTCTTGTACGTTCCAAACAATGCAATGTCTCTGTTGCTGCACCCTGTCCTTTCGTCCGTGCCACCATATCTTCCCGTGCAATACTCACTTCTTATAATTTGCAATGTTTTTCCTGAGACAAATAGAGATAAGCGGCACCTCAAAATTTGAGCAAATACCAAGTATTGCATAAGCTCTAGTTCGCTAGCTCTAGTCCTAGTTTTCTCTGCTAGTTCTGCTTTAGATTTTATGTGCTATTGAAGAAATGTTCGTGTTGACACAAGCTTGTTTTTCTCAGAAGAAAAAACTTCCGAGTCCCTAACGGGAATCAAACCCATGACCTGATTACCGGTCAGACACTCTACCCACTGAACTACAGGAACTCACGTAGGGAACGGGTCACTTGTCTTGGTTCTTATAGATGGAATATCGGGTATATGTATTCAGAAGGTCATGGGTTCGATTTCCGTTAGGGACTCAGAAGATTTTTCTTCTGAGAAAAATAAGCTTGTGTTAACACGAACATTTCTTCTATAGTTAGTTCCAAGCTGAAGATATTTATTCAACTACACATTTGTGTGCTATTGTTTGTAATTTCTGTTTAAGTTCCAGTTTTGTCCGGAGCGAAGCGAGGCAGCATATATTCTTGGCGACTCGGGTTGTGGACTAAATTCCGTATGCTTCCTCTCCGACCTCGCTGCCCCTGGGTCCCCCACATTACTTTTAAATAATTACTTTTAATTACTTTTAATTGTTAAAACAATTAGATCTCGAGGACGAGTGGACTACGAGTCAATAGCCCGTGAGGCCGTAGACCCAAGGACGAAAGAGGTGCCGAGAGAAAAACAAACCGAAGGAGAGTTTTTCGTGCAAACATTTCCTAAAAAGAATTAAAACAATCATAATTCTTTTGAGGGCACTAAACCAACATCATAACTATCAGGGAAGCATGCCATCCCCAACCCCACCCAACCCCCGCCACCCTCCATCCCTCAAGTCTTCCCCTCTTCCATCAAATTATCGAGGAATTCGCCACCTCAAAGTAATAAACATTAAAACATCCCATCTTTGTATGGCTTCAAGATGAACCTCAAACAAAAATTTTGAAGAGAAAACAGAAATAACAGAGGTGCCGATATAAAACTGGATGGAAATACCTTTATCAATTTGGTAGTATAAATTAGGAGTGCCGTGCTCAAAATGTAGTAGTCGGCTGTATAGAAGCTTTGGGGTTTCGTGTGTATATTTTATGCATGTAAATGGTATTATTGTATTTATTTCCATCCGTTTTAAGTACTAGTGTTCGCGTTGGAATCGGCACCTTACGCCAACTAAAATTACATTTAATCGCGTGCTTTGCATTTTTACCTTGCAGCGTGCAAAATGAAGGCGACTTGACTTGTAAGCTACCCTTTATGCCCCTTCTGAAGGCGTGCCACGCAACAACGCTTCCCTCAGTGAAGTCTCCTCCAATAGCCATTTGTTGGATCAGATAAGAATTAAAAACTCTTTCCCAAACATTGACTCTTGATATCATGCCTACCATAGTCTGAAAGGTTTCAAATCCGCCACCTGAAAAGAGAACATTGTCACAAAAAAAAGTTCTGTTATTTCGAATCGATCGATTTAATTCGTTTGTTTTACAGCTTTTATGCGTGTCTCTTTTGACCTAAACATAGTGTCTTTGTTTGCAATTAAATATGGTATTATAAAACGTCAAATTCTATGTTGCATGGGCTATTCTTTTTCCTTTAAAGTTTAGTTTTGGCTCTCTTTGATATTTATTAGGCTTGCTAGAAGTAACGTGTTGCGAGCTTTGCTCTGACGAAGGTTGTTCGGGATTGAAAGTTTGGGAAACCAGCAACCCTAGATACAGACAAAGATTACAGTCAAGTCTAGAGTTGAGAAAACCGAAGCTAGTTCGAAATAAAAACCTGTTACGATATAGTGTATAAAGAGTAACTACCAACAACAGTCAATTTCACAGAATTGTAATTCTAATTTGAAAGGAGATGTTCCTCTAAAATTACCCAAGTATGTTGTGTGTTGTGCTGAACATGAGACTAAATCGCTACCTTAACTGTTGATGTTTCTTAAACATTGATAGTTAAGGCACGTAGTTACAAACGTTTACCCAAGGATGGAGCTTGACTTTTCAAATGTTTAGGGTATTTTTGGAGAACTTTTACAGTTTATTTAAGTGTATAAATATCCAGATTAGTAGAGTTATTCGTTCTCTGTAAAACAGAAAACTTTTACGTACTTTCAATTTAGACACGACATTTCTTTAAAAAAAAATACTTTGATAGTTAAGGCACGGAGTTGTCACTAAAATTACAACGTGAAAAGACCTTTTTAGAGTTGCCGAGACTACGAGGACGTCACAGCAAAAACTTTCTCAGAATTTCTTTAGCTTCATGGCGAAACATTTAATCGTTTTTCCATTCAGAAGTTTCAAGGTAAAGAAACAAAACCCTAATGACCTGCACAAGAAGTAAAGAGCGAATTAGAAATGCAAATTTTTTGAGCCGTCGTCGGTCACGTTCCCGTCCTCGTTGCTTAAAGTCCCTAATGATGACATCATCAGCATCCTCTTACGTAAAATGCCCTGCAGTCTTAGTTCACCTAAATTGCTTTAAGTCGCAACAATAGATCTATAGAGCTTCTCTGGGTCAGAATCTCGCAACTAAATGCACGGTATTTTGAACTATTTAAGGAGTGATTTAAGAAAAAACAATCGGAAATTTGGTTGCGACTTGAAGCCTTAACCGTAAATGGTTTATTGAGATGTACAGTTGTTGAGTTTTTGTCATGTCGAATATGGCAAAAATGGCTATAAAGCCCAGTCTTGAGTCAACAACTGTACATCTCAATAAACCATTTACGACAACGGTTAATGGAGTTTGATTTAAAATATAAACGCTTTGAATGAGTTCAGTAAAAGACATTCCAGATGCTTTCGAGGTTATCATTGTGCACAGTTTGAAGGAAATGATTTCAGACGAATTAAAGGTATCTACTATTGTGTAGTTTTAAAGAAAACCGCAGCCTTTTTAAAATAGAAACTCAACAAGATAAAAGAGACAAAACAAGTAACCTGATACTTTGAGGAAGCAAAGACGAAATAATAGTCGGTTGTTTATTTGCATGTGTTTTACGTGTTTGTTTGAAAGTGGCAAAGCGTAAAGATTTCATCAACGCTAGGTTGAAGTGGCAAATCATCGCCGTAACTAGAGTATAAAGATATGAGGTCTCAAACGATAGCCTTTGACTGTCTGTCAGCAACTTCCATTATACTTACAATGTACTAACTTCCAAATAAAAATAACAGCAGGCTTTTTAAGTTCAGTTTGACGTGCAAAATTTCTCCCTCCGTTGATATGCTACAAGAACCCAGAGACATATTAGTTCACCCACAATCAATCAAATTCTGTCAAGCCCAACATTTATATAGTGAAACAGTTTGAAAAATTCGGTATAGTTCTTTGGACAACTTACTGGAGAGCTACACTGTAAGCTAGAAACTACACCATGACTTATGGAGTAAAGATTATACTTTTTATCAAACTTACCACATTGCGTTGGGGCTGTAGGCGTAGGGACAGAACTTTATATACGTTTTAGTACAACTAAATGACTACTTTGTTAATGGATTAGTTAGCCAGTTTTGCCCAAACCTTATTTCAAAATTTTTAACTTTGGTTTGAAGTTAAGACTACTAAAAAGGTTTGATAATTATTAATCCTAAATTCGGCATCGTATTTTCATTTAACCTTGATCCTTTGGGAAATCTGTACAGTATTAACCCTTCGCCCACTACCGGACATGAAATTATTCAAAGAGTTGTTAAGATTTTGATAAAGACCAAACTGACAAACCGCATTTTGAAAACTTTCCAGGTCAAGCAACCAAACGGACGTCATATGCCCATCATTTTGGTGCAACTCTGGATATTTATAAAGTTAATGCAATAGAAGATAAATTATGATCCCATTATAGTTACTAATTGTGTTTGTAAGTTTTGTTTATCGCATAACCAAATCACGGAATTAGACTATTTCTGATTGTTTTGTTTGGACAAATTGAGAAAAAATAAACACACGACAATGCGGATGACGCATTTTGATTTCAGTCAGCTTTATCTGAAAGAAATGCTTTTTCATGTACGTAAAATAAAATACATCTAGCCACTGCTTTCAGGAGCTTTAGCTATAATAAGAAAATTCAAACTGATGTGAATTATATTTTACATACTAACGTTATCAACAGGATGTAGACTTTACAGCTACCCGGCTTTATAAACCGCAAGTTGAATGATTCACAGAGTGATTTTCATCAAAGCGTCAAGTTTCGCTTCCGATTGAAATGCTCGTTGGCAAAACCACAAGAAATGCTCTTTTGCTTACAAAATCCGGAATCTTGGTTGCAAATGAATGGAAAATGGGAGGATTGTAATCTCTCTTCAATTTCGAGGTGAGACTGGTTTTTTATGGCGACCTAGGAATAAGACGAGCTGATAATATTTTAAGAAATGAAGGTTAAGTGCCATTACAACAATGGCGGTTCTAGAAATTTCATCATTTCTGTCATTTTCACTTACAATGTTTCCATTAAATTTTCTGAATGAAAATACTCTCAGGGCTGGCAGAACTAAGTAGTTTTTGGGGTACAAACCAGTTGTTAACGTCTTTAGCCTCTAACATAACGTTTTTCAAAAGCTACTTTCTTAATGGGCAATAAGTAAATAACCAATGAATGGCCTGAAGCTTGAACCGATGCATTACAAATCCTCAAAGTCGTAGAATAGTAATCTTTTAATTACGACATGTTCATGTATTTGCAGTAAAAGCTAAAGTTAGACCTTTGTGTATGAAGTAAACAAAATATAAATGTCAAGCAAACTTGCAAGGTTTTACGGCTGTGTTACATTATTTGTAACTTGATCAAAACACGTAACTTACATTCCCACTAAAGTTTGTACCTTAGTACATGTCACATATGGCTATGGTTACGAATGTTTGATTCCAATAAGGGAACAAAAAGACCAGGATTTGTGACACATTTGCGCTATTAGCAAATATGAGTAAGTACATGTTTTCGTCCTGCGCTGTTTAAATCGCTGTTCAAACATTAAGTTCGATTTAAAAGAAGATAAAATTGCAATGAGCTAAATACGAGGGCCATAGTTGAATTGAACGATCTTCCCAAACATAGAACTTAAGCTCAAATGTTGTAATAACAAATTGAACCAGATATGAAAACTTTTTACGTTTAAACTGGTTGAAGAAAACATTTACGTGACACTTATTCATTTTGCTTGGCGAGTAGAAAAAGACTGTTTATACTTCATTTTCAGTTTTGAGTTGACTTAAATAACGAGATTCTTTTAAGTATAAACAGCACTTTTGGTGATCTTAAAGACGAACTCGAGTACAACTTTGTATTCTATGAAGTCAAGGCGCAAAATAGCTGGTGCTCATAGCTAATGTTTGGTGATCATTCATCATTTTTACTTTTAGTGATGGAGTGTAGACTCTATTTGGTTCTATTGAACGATCGAAAAACAATGTATGGCATGCTTTAAACTAGCTTTTGATTGTTGTAACTTATAGAACTTTTGAATTGCTTTTGATTGGCGAAAGAGACTATATAGCGATACCATCACTTTAACTTTTGACTTCTTAACGAAATCCTTTCAAGTAAATAACTCTTTTATTTGTTGATCTTAAATACAAAGCTGGGTACAATTTTATGTATTGCATGCATGCAGAAGTCAATTCCAAATATTACATAGTGTTCATAGTTATGCTAATGTTTTTAACGGCGATTACTCATTTTTTTTACTTTTTGTATATAGGTTGTAAGATTTATTTGCTTCTCTTAAACGGTCGAGAAACAATTAATGGCATTCTTTCTAACTAGCTTTTAAATTATTTAAGATATTAATATTGCATAAAATAATCTCATTTTGTTTGTGTTAAAGTCTTTAAGAGAAAAGTTAATTAGTACTTTTTAATTTGAATTTTGGATCAACTCTTTTTTCTTATCTCGAATGATTAGTATTAAAATTTGTTCAGTAAGTTTAGAAATAATTTCAAGTGAGTCTTCAAATTTTTGGTTGTTTACAAATGCACAATGATTGTTTAAATAATTCAGTTGAGAAAGATCGAGACAATTTTCTTAAACCATAGTAACTATAGAACTTTTGAACGAACAGCATGTCAGGTTTAAATGCTTCAAGTGTTTGTTTCGTTTATATATCCTTCTAAACAGTTTAAGTTTTTGTCAGACTAACTATAGCATCATTGGGTTCAAAAGTTAAAGTTAACCGAGTCAACCTCGGTGCGATAGCAACAAAGAACTAAGTCTGATAACCAAGATGATACTGATACTGTTAACTAATGCTGGTAAGAAAAGTAAGTTCTTTTTTTTGTAAGCATGTTTTCATGGGGCAAATTGTTGGTAAATAGAGGAAAACACAGATAAACAAATATTGTGATGCTATTATCCTTTATATCACGAAGAAGAAGGAGAAGAGGAAGAAGAAGAAGAAGAAGAAGAAGAAGAAGAAGAAGAAGAAGAAGAAGAAGAAGAAGAAGAAGAAGAAGAA
>JAOBAY020014678.1:0-14990 GCA_025331085.2 Zoanthus sociatus | reverse complement strand
TATTGATGTCTTTACAACATTGAAGATCCTTTCCCAGCTTATTCCATTCTTTGACTCCTCGATAACTAAAAGCTCTCTGCCCCGTTGACAGTCTGCAGCGTGGTCTCAGTCAGTAAGTGTTAATTGTTCATTGGTCCTTGTTTTAATTCAGCATGATAGGTTAGAACTCAGTCGTTGTGTAAAAACAGCGTGAACTCATTTTATTGTATTCCTTACTTTAATGCTCTTGTTTGATCAGAAATAATTGATATTTGTTATATACCAAGTATCAAAGTCCATTTTTCTCGTACCCTTATTGGACGAGAGGACATCACGTTCATGTGAACACGTTTGGCTGTTTCCTGGCAACCAAGCGCTCTGCGGGACCGGTAAATAACAAAACCGGGAGTGTGATTTCAAAGGTTCACAAAACACAAGATTGGATAAAATATTTTTTTTAAAAAAAAGTTACTTTTGTTCAGCTTTGGTAGTTGGTATATAACAAAACGCTTATTGACCTTAAACTCGGGAAAGCAGTATGTTTTGTGGTACCTCGAACATAGACGGTCTCGCGACCACAAAACATACTGTTTTCCCTCGGTCTCAGTCAATAAGTGTTAATTGTTCATTGATCCTTGTTTTGATTCAACATTATAGGTTAGAACTCAGTCGTTGTGTAAAAACTGGGCACAGTTCATCCAAAGAAATACATGCGTCACCTAAAGGATAAGTTTAACGGTTTAACAGAAATTTGTTTTCGTCACTTTTATCTTTTTAAATTTGGGCTCCGTTTATCCGAAGCGAAGGAGGTTCCACCTAAGGATAAGGTCAAGATACAAGGGAAACTTGTTCTTGTGACATCATCTTCTTAAATTTGGGCACAATTCATCCAGTGAGATACGTGTTCCATCTAAAGGTTAAGATAAAGATGCAAGAGAAACGTGATCACGTTACATCTTCTCAAATTTGGGCTCAGTTTATCCAAAGAGATAGATGATTTCACATCTTCTTAGAATTGTGCACAAATCATCCAAAGAGATAAATATTTCACCTAAAGGATAAGATAAAGATGTAAGAGAAACGTGTACTCGTCACATCATTATCTTCTTTGATTTGGGCACAGTTAATCCAATGAGATTCATGCTCCACCAAAGGATAAGATAAGTATGGAAGAGAACCTTGTTTTGTACACATTGATTTTTATAGACTTGGCACAATTCATCCAGACGTTACATGCTTCACCTAAAAGATAAGATGAAGATAGAAGAGAAACATGTTGTTGTCACATCATCTTCATCATTTTACATTTTCATCCATTATACGCAAGTTTTCTGTTTTAATCACCCGAGGACTTTTTTCCTTACAACCAATCACAAAGCCGCATTGACGTCCGTTACAGAAGCCTTGATTGGATTGCAGTCTACTTGTCGAAGTAATTAGCTGTGTAAACGGAACAAGAAATCCTCAACGCCAAAGAACCCACGGGGGCCTCCTTTTTAAGATTTGATTTTTATCTGCTATTTTTATTATTGAATAGGTTATCCTTTTTATTTTTTCATCAAAAACGTTTTCATTTTTAGGACTAGAATGTTTACGTATGTCTAGAAGTTTGAGTAACTAAAGACATGTATTTTTATCGAGAATGCTTTCGTTTTTTTTGTTCTGAATTCATGTATTTATTGATTTACATTGTTTGTCGCAAAAAAGCTGTGTTCCAAGAAGTCCGATATCATTCTACATGAAACAAAATAAGTTGCTAGAATATGTGTATTTTCTTTTTCGTAAACACATTCATTTTAAAAGTATTTTTACTATGAAAACAAGGAGATTGAAGTTTTAATAGTTAACGTGTCATGAGTCAAAATGTTTAACCTGAGATAAACACGGTAATTTAACCCTTAACCCCAGCCCTAGCACTAATGCCAAAAACTAATGCGAAAACCCGCTGATTCACGTGTTCGTCTGAATGAAAAGAAGAAAGTTTGCGCACCACATACAGATAAACGTTACACGCAAATGCGAAAGTTGAGCACGTGACTACAGCTTTTCTTCGTTTTCGATTCGTTTGCCATGAAACACACTTGGTACTCCGGGGATTTTGTTCATGAATCTTTCATCAAAAAAATTCTCTTCATCCTGAATAGTTTCAAAACTGTAATCGTAAGAAGTCACAACTATAGACCTGGTAATGATATGGTGATTTATTCTGCGCAGTCGTCGTTCTCTAAAAACAAACGCGCAAAACTATATTAATGACAGTGGCGGGTTATTCTATCGTTATTCGCGAAAGAAATTGGCAGAATATTGCTTACCAATCTTTACTGGAGTAAAAGATTTCCTTTTGTGGTCTTAGTGTAGACATTACATTCACAGAAAATGGAAGAAAATTTCGTTTCTTATTTTTCTTATCACTATTTAGCTGGTCGTAAAAAAATCATTGTTTTGTGGCTTAAGAGTCCTGCAAAATCAGTTTTAGTGCAGAATGATTCACGTAAGTCTAATTTCCAGTCTGAGTGATGAGACTGCCGTTGTAGATAGTTTTCCATCTCTAATACGAATTTAGTTATTATATATTTCAAAATCATGGCAAAAAGCTAACGTTGACTTGTATAAAAATGTTAAAAAGAGGGAAGAGAAAGATTCCTGTCTGAGTTACAATGTCAAAGTTGGTTTTCTTCGCATTTTATGGCGTTAACCTTTTGTAAACTTATTGTAGGAACACCGTCGTCGTTTGTCAGCGTTGTTTTCACCATATTTTAAAGCCATATCTGAACTTTGTCTCACAATTCTTTGTAAAACTTGTTGTAATTCATTTTGTTTTCAATTGTGCTGTGACAGTCGTTTAATGTGTTGTTTCAACTCTCCAATGTTTTTGCTTTGTTTTCCAAACCGGCAAAGTCGCGAGCTATACAATAAATTTAAAATACGTTTTAAAAATACTTCATAAAAACATTTGTACGTAAAATTATAAGTGCTTCAACTTGATTTACAAATATATTTTACTTTTAATTTTGTTTAAACAATTTTAATTGTCAGTTAACTTGAAGAACTGACAAGTATGGTAAATGTTGAGTGTACAGCTAGCAGTCATTGCGTGTGAACCCATGTTTTGGTGAAATTGCAATTTTTATTTAAACTTTTCTTTCAATTTGCAAACCTTTTTTAGTCTTTTGACTGTAACATCTGCCAGATCAAGTTCAATAATGATTCTTCTTTTTTAATGTATGGTAGTACTTGGAGATTTGGCAATTGTTCTACCAGTCTCACGAATGCGAGAATATTTATACCTATAAGCATCTAATTATGAACAGTTGAAAAATATTCTTGTTGTATTAAAACAACGAAATGCCTTTGCTCAAGGGTTGCGTCGCTGGATTTTTTTCTTTGATTAATTAATCTTAAAACTCGATTGTAAAGTTTCCAAGTAAAGGCCTTCTAACAAAAAATGCCGTGAATGGTGATTTTTTAGTCGGCAAATGAAATATTAGCGAAAAGGATATTGCCTCACGTAAAGCGGGTTTGATTTCAACCTAAGTGCGTAATAGTACTCTAAATGACATTAGAAGCGTCGTTCCCCTTGGCTGACTGGCAGCTGACGCTCCAATATTCTCGGCTCGACTCCCCCATAGAAAACGAGTTGACTTGTTTAGATTTTTGGCACATAGTTTACAAAAAAGAAAAACAAGTTTACAAAATATTTTTCTTTCCATTTTTTTTGTTTTTATCATGTTTTTGTGTCTTAATTACCAAAGTTTAAAGCGCACGTTCTCGACATGTGTTCCACCTCGCTTTTCCCATCATATCGTTAGTGCTTCCTGTCGGTTTTTCTAGTTCAAGGTGTTGGCGTCTTCTCGTCTTTTTCTCGAAATTTTGGACGCCTATCTAAATTTAGAGGCAAATTTAGAACGTGACTCTTTATTATTTTTTTAGATGTTCATAAGTTAAGTTATTCTTGTGAAAAACAAACGGTTGATTTAAGATTATTTTGTGTTCAAAATAATGATTTAAAGATCTTTTGTAATTAAGTTTGGCAATTGACAATTTTTTTTTATTTCTTTTATTTATATAAAATTCAATCGCGTATCTGGCTTTATATTTCATCAGGTGCTTGAAGCAAATTAGGAATCTAACATTTAATTGTGGTAATTTTTAGAGAACTGTTATTTCAGTTGACCTTCAAACTTATTATATTCTCGGCAAAATGATCTCGTTTCTGGTTACGGATTATATCAGTAATGGAGATTGCGAAATTAGTTGTGGAGTGCAATTTAATATTATGAGTGAAATACGTAAGTTGCTATGGAAACACCTGCATGCGCCAAATTGGAAAACTAAATGGCTGACAGTCATTTTTGCGTTGTCAAGCCAAAATGATGTTGAACAACTGAATGCAAATAATGCAAAAAATCAAAATACTTTAAAAAGTCCTTTTTAAGACTGAACGAAAAGTCGACGCAGAGTGTGACGAAGAGGACACAAACTGCTTGGTATTTAATATAAGCTAAAAAGCTAAATCCTTTACGAGCCTAGTGGCCCATGGAGCTAACGTTAATCTCCGCTTTCTGTAGTGTTACGCGGATGAGAGTCTTTGACTTCCCTTGGACGGGACACTAATCCATCGCAGGTTAGCACCCAGGCAACGCTGGTACTCATTTACCTACCCCGGGAAAATGGAAAGCTGAGTTGGCTTAGGCGGAAAAGAAGGTCACATAAATATTCGAAAGCAGAGATCTTACTAACTGCGCCAAGACGTCCGCTCAATATGCGCCAATCAAAGTGAGTCCCGACCCTTATTCCTTCCCAATCACCCCCCACCCCCACCCCCATCATTCTTGCATGTATAGTTCTTTGATGGGGTTTTCTGCCCCTTGTACATGGGGCATTTGCTCGTTTTGCCATTTTCTTGTCCAATGACGTGGGACATTTTCCCTAAAAGCCCTGGGAACGAGGTTGACATGTGGTTGGCGGATTGTCCGATGCCGTAACTGTGTGTCACGTGCGCTTATCAAATGTGAGTGAAATAAATGTTGTCAGATACTATAGAATTCTGTTTGAGAAGTAGTGTAACAGATTTACTGTACAACATGTTTTTCTGGATTGTCTAAACACATCGAGCATATTTACATTTCGAAAAAAATCAACAAAACTAAGTGAATGTAAGAATAAATTTTGCTGCCCAAGGAGGTAGGGGATTTGCCAAAAATAATGCCCCAATCCGGTGGGGACAAACTTTGTATATTGTTCAGGACAAATCCTCACTTATGATCTTATATCCCCAGGGGCGGAGGATGGTGGGGATTGGGGGCCGTGGTGGTTTACTTTGACTGGTGAATTATAAACATCTACACTCCATTGTTGAGAATATAACCAACGATAAATCTCCTGAACCTTTCCCCGTGCATCTCGTGATTTATGGTTGTTCGTAATCGTGTTTTGAAGTTCTCAAATCGCTCTCGTCTTCTGATCGTGTGATTTTGAGAACTTTCAAAATTAAACACCTCTTGCGCGCGCATAAATTTTGTGAACTGCACTCGCACTCGTGCGATTTCCAAGTATTTCCAGAATTTTTAAGCATGCATTGTGTTTAAAAAACTAAAAACAGAGAGTTTTGGTTTAGAGTTTTTGCCTAACAAAGGTTTTGTTTAATGACAACAATGCTTGAACATACGTCGAAAGATTGTTGTTAGTAGAAATAACTAAAATGGCATAATCTTTGTTTGTATTTTCATATTACTAACCAAGTTGCTTGTGGGTTTCCAAGGATTTCTCCTGTGTTGTTGGGATTTTTTTTCACGTCTTCGGCGCAAAACAATAGAGGAACGTCTAAATTTACTTATTTTTAAATGTAGTGAAAGGTAATCACTCAATAATCGAAAGTCTGAAAAAATCTTTCAATTAAATTCTGAATAATTTTAGTTTCAGTTTTCGATTTTCTCTTCAAAACGTATTTGCCGAAGGGGGTTGGGTCATCTAAAGCCTCGCGTTTATGCTCTTTTCTTAAACTTTGAAAAATATTTTACTGACAATATTCATATTGTAATATTTGTAGACCTGTATTTGTATTATTTTTCAGGCAATACAAAACTTCCGATGCGCTATGAAAGCGTTATGAAGTCTCGGTTAATGGAGAAAAAGTGATGTTCTTAAAAAGTAATGAATTAGACCGTCATCTTCCCCCCGGGGCTCATGGTTGTTGGACAACACCGCTCTTAAAGTTAAAGCAATTAGTATCTGATTTACTTTTGGTGCCCTTTCAGAAATACATTTTATATTCGTAATTTTGATTGTATGAAGCTTCATTTCTCATTTCGTCAGTATACTTTAACTTTCGAAATGACAAAATTATTGCAAAGGCCGTTTTCAAAAGCTGAAATTTTGCAAACTGCCAGTTTAATTTACATGCGTTTATAAATAAATATATAGAAACCGATGTATAATTGTATATATACCCAGGCAAAATGCAAACGTATCTTCAAGGCAATCACTTTCAATCTCTTCTATCTGTTGCCTTATTGCAGAGGGCGGTAAATCAAATAATTATTTTTTAGAAAGTTTTCTCGAAAGAAAAACAAGTTTGCCTTTAATAATTATTTTTCACTCTTTGAAATATAATTAAGTTTATTGTCGACATAGCTAAAAGTGGCATAGGAGTCGTTTAACAAAGTATTTCCTTGTCATATTTACTAAAAAAACATTGGAGATAACTTTGATATAAAAATGCGATAAAGCTGGCTGTAACATATATTTGATTATGAATAACTCGTGATCCGATAAATCTTTATTGCGTTTTACCCTGGTGAGGCGAGCAGGTGAATAATTCCAGTCTTTCATGCGGCAGTGATATATGATATGCAACCGCGGAACTGAAAAGTTTAATTTATTTGACAAAGTAGCCATGTTATGAGCAACTTCTTGCAACAATTGAAACAGCACAAGACGTTACGTTTAAATTGCTCTTTGAACTTGCGATACAAGTGTCTTGTGCAACTTTAAGGCGACTGTTCCAAAATTAAGAAGTTTCGTTCTGACTAAAATTCAAAACAAAGATAACTGAAATATTGGCAACATAGAAAAAGATTTTTTAAAAAACAAAGTGCATTTTAGTAAAAGAACAATAACAGCCAGAGTTATTAATAATGTCACTTGCTAAGGAAAATATCTATATTGCAGATGTCGAGGAAAACCGTACCTTGGTAAACGATTCCAGTAAATCAACACAACTTACTTCTCTGCAAATCTTTGAAGCATTTGGTCTTATTGTAGTGATTGTGGTTTCTCTAGTTCTGAACGTTCTTTTATGCAGCGTTGTTCTGAGGAATAAGACTTTAAGGAAATTGGCCACCAATATTTTCATATTAAATCTTGCCATTTCAAATGCTTTAATGGCGATGTGCGTCATCCCGTTTAGCTTCCAAGCAGTTGTTGAAAAATCTTGGAACCACTCTGACCTCTTTTGTCAGGTAAGCAGTATTATTTTCTCTATTTGTTTTTCTCTTGTCTTAGTGAGGGAAAATCTTGATTTTACAATAATTTTTTTGTTATTATTTTCCAATATAATAAATACATATAATTATATATAATCACTTGAGCCGGCATAAGTTGAGCGATATCAAAAGTGTACCAAACTTTGCAAGCTTGTCAATTTGTGTAAAACTAGCTTTAAATGAACCCTTAGACTGAGACTTGACCAAAAAGTTAAAATAATAGAGTTGAGTATTTCGTTGAACAAATTCTAGTATTGTATTAGGTCAACATACATGCACACACAGGTAGTGAAGTGGAGTTTTCATCATAACGCTCCAAAAAGAAAACATTCTTTGCTTTAAAAATAGTAAATGTTTATTTGTTTAATCATTTTTTTAATATTTTCAAGTAAAAGATATTTAAACTACAACACACTTTTTTTTTATAAGAATCCAGTTTATAAGAATCCTGAGCGAGACTCGAACAGATATATCTGATATCGGAAATTTTAAGAATATTTTTAAGAATCATATTGAGGCTCGAAACTATTACTTAAGAATTATATAAGGCTCAAAAACTCATGATATTAAAGATCGCGAGGATTGGGAAAAAATATGATTCGTATAAAAAAAAAGTGTGTAAGACCAAATTAAAGTTGAGGTAGTCGACTGAATATCGTCATCAGCGGCAAATTTTACCTGTTATAGTGCAGTAGAAATTAACCAGTACCTAACGTACCATATCAAAATGTTACGAATTCGTTTCAAACGGCGTGATTGTCAGTTTGGACTTGGAGAGAATTTCAGAAACAATGAGTTAGATTCAGTCATATTTTGCTTCTATACGTCTACGAGAGGGCGTTTGTCTGTTAAAAGTGCAAGCAGTCAATTTATTGCCAAAGTAAGCTTACCATTTCAAATTACACTATAGTTAATAATTTCATGTCATTGATTGACGATCAAGGAAATCTTTTTAATATTCATTTGAACGTCAGTTTGGCAGTTACATCTTAAACATATCTTAATGTCTTCATTCAGTACAGATTGTTCTAAATAACTAACAAGTCGTAACTATATATATTTTGAAGACCTTTTTCTTAGATCTCAATATTAAAAAGCTTTTCATTGACAAAAAGAAAAGATATATATAAAAGGCTCTTGACGCACAGAAGAAAATTTAAAAAGTGAATCGAATGTACAAATGGCTTAAACTCCTATTATCTGGCATGAATATTCAAAAAATTACGAAGAGTTACATAACGCTCAGAACGTATGTCTTTGAGTTCATTATTTTCCCTACCTTGCGTTTTAATCGAAAGATAGCAATGATCAGTGACCAGTACAGTTGATTTTATATAATGAATACAACTCTTTGAATTGCTGTCATAAAAAAGTTGAGGTTTAGAGCTGAAAATGATCTTGGCAAACACCTTCTTATGATTTCGAACGTGATGTAATCACAGTTGTCTGGCCTAATTGAAAGATAACATCGGTCTAAACATGATACAAGATTGACGACACTGCATGTTTTCTTTTAAATATTCTATTGTGTCTAAAACAAAATAACAAATTTTGTAAGCTAGACTTTGACCTTTTTAAGTCAAAAATGTATCACTAATTTTTCAAGCTTAAATATCGTGTACATTTTATAGCTAGATCTTATGATAAGTTTCGAAATAAAGAAACTTATATCTTTCCAGCTTATAGGCTTTGAGTAAATGTGATTTGGTCGATTTCAAAACTAGTTAAACGATTTAGAACCACCAAATTTTGCTGCGGCTCATTTTTTTTTTTTTTTTTTTAGCTGTTCCAGCCTCAGTTTGTTTTTAATTTGTCAGTTATTTCTGTGAGCAGTTTGAAATAATGAAAAATATCGAAACAAATTAAAAAGACAAGGCATTGAAAAACAGTGCTGATCGTCTGAGGAACCGTTTTAGTATTACATCACGGAATACGTGTACATCATTTGAGGCAATAATTGACATAATAATAAATTTGAAACGGTGCTTCTGTATTTTTACTGTGCACATTGCGATCGTAAATTACAAGATTCAGTAAAGTTTCAACTAGAAACATTATTTTTCACTTTTTTCCTAAGCCTCAGCCAGAGCTTGTTCTTAAATTGTTCTCAATTTTCGGCCAATCTGAGCCTCATTGTTCTTATAAAGTTGTTCTTATAAAAAAAGCGTATAGAGCAAGTTTTTTTTCCTTTTAGTTACAGGAGCGAAATAAAAGAAACTGAAGCGAACTAAAGTGGAAAAACTGTGGGAGGCGGGGGAGAATTTTGGCGATACAACCCAGCGCATTGAAAAAGTACCTTGAGCGCGGGCGCATTGGTTTTGAATGTGCTTCGAGATTTACTACTTGAAAAAAGAAAACAATTTACCTGTGCTAGCTACAAATTCATTGCAAATGAAAAAAAAAAACTTTCAATGAAAAATTACTGAAGGAAAATAATTTATCAGCGAACTTGTTTTCTTTTTTAAAAGGATTATAAGATTACTCGAGATACACCAACGCCTGACCGACTTTCCTGAAGATATTAAATGGCGTCCATTAGCGCAGTGTAAAGTTTCGATGCAGTTGGTAATGCTTATCTAAGTCCCTTTTATTTCCTAAATAATTTAGACTTTCCGGTCTGGCTTTTATCTGGCAATTAAAAAAGAACACGTAAATATCAGGTTCGTGACCAGGATTCACAAGTTAACAGAATGAGGTTGGATTCAAGTTTTGCCGCGTGATGATGTTTCGATCACAGGTAGCCCAAGTTATATTTGTGGTAGTAACATATTACATCATTAGTGTTTTATAAAGTAAAATTCCATACATTTACTTTATGAATCAAATGATGTAATATGTTAGTGTCACCATATAGCTTGGGCTCTCCGTGGTTTTGATTTAGATGAAAAGTGATAAAAATAAGCTCAAAAGAATGATTTTGAGGGACAATCAGTTATCTGTCCTGTAGCTTCATTTTCCAAAATGAGAGCAATTGGATCGGAAAAAGTGTTTACCTGGCCTACTGTTAGCCATGCTATCGCCTGAATATGCCATTGATGGTTTCTGACTGGCTTTAAATCTCTTTACTTTTGTTTTCTCATTTTTTGAAAATCCCTTATTTTCTAAACTAAACACAAATAGGGCAGCGCAGTTATTACGTCATAACTCGGACAAACAAACCAATTAAGTTACATAAAGTGGCGGCTTACGCAATATTTTCAAGAGACCATATCTATTAAAATTTAACAATACATACGCTCTATATAATTCTAAAATCGCTACTCTTTTTATAAACTTTTCTGTCAAACATGATGATTTACTGTACGAACCTGCATCTGTTAAGAGAACAAATGAATTTTGTGCTGGTCCACTTCAGTTGGATGCTGTTGTTACTCAATTCATCAACATTTTGTGTGCACAGCCCAGGAGCCACTCTTATGTTTTAATGACAAAGGGGAAGGGAATGTCTGCAGGATATTCTGAGTTTGAAATTTTGGGGAAATGGGATTTTTTTAGATAATTTTATGTGAAAGACATCAGCATTTTTTGGGGGGCTGCATTCAAGAACTTTAATCATAATAATATTTATCAGTGCAAGAACACAGCCTGATTCTTGAATACACAAAATGTAGTAGGGATTTTTTTTAAGTAAACAAATTCCAAAGTTGGGTATGAAAAATGAGTCTCAGTTAGACCCTCCTTCAACTCCTCCCCCCTCCCCTCTCCTCTCCATTATTAAAATATGTGAGCGGGGCCCCTGGTGCATATTGTAGGCTTCATTGCTTTGTAACCAACCAACAAAAATCAAATTATTATACCCTGATCTGAGAAGAAAAAACTTTCCTAGGAGCTACTCAGTCAAAGTGCTTTGTCATTCAGTATAAATTATTTTTAATTTAGAATTGATGGATGGAGTTAGTATTTTAGCCTTGTGTTAATTAACAGTTAAACCTCAAGGATGAATGGACTATGAGTCAATAGCCATGAGGCCATAGGTCAAATGGGCTGTTCAAACTCGTAGTCCATGAGGCCGAGAGGTCTAATTGTTTTATTATAAACCTATAATCAGTTAAAAAAGAAGTTACAAACTACGATGAAATCCACTGATATTATAACAAAACTGGGCTCATTACTATTTTGTTCTGTCACCTTTTCTCTACTAGTAGGCTATCACAAATAGACCTCTAGTAGAGTAGCCAGTCATAATGCAGGACGTGTGTTAGACCGTTAGTAGGTTTATACTAATTACTTTTATTTTTTGTTTTAGGAAAAAGCAATCAACCACAGTTTCAGTGAACAAACAGGGCAGAATGAAGAAGAGTTCAGAAAACAGCAAGATTAAGAAGAAATCTAAAACACAAAGGGAAACAAAATTGTCAAGAAATGGTGCTACAGGGCCATATAAATCTTTACATAAACAGAAAAGCTCAGATAATGAAAAGACAGCCAAGAACTCTGTGAAACAACAACCATCCAGAGGAGAAAACCTTTTAAAATTAGTTTCCGATTCTGACTGTGCGTCGTCGTCCTCAACATCATCATCTTCATCTTCATCAAATATGTTAGCTTCAAATAAAAAAACACTTGTAAATCCATCTATCAAATCAAATCAAATTAGACAGCATAAGAGCAGCAGTATTGATAATCTTAAAGTCCATTCATGTGATTCTTCAGCTTCGTCATCTTCAAGTTTGTTACTTTCAAAGAAAAAGACACTCTCAAGTTCTTCAACCCAGTCAAATCAGTTAAGACAGCACAAGGAAAAGAATTACAATAATCTTAATAAAATATCAACATTATCATCATCGATACCTGAAAGGACGTCAGTTCATCAAAAGAAAACACGTCAAAGATCTTCAGTTAAATCAAAACACTTGAAGAAGAAAAAGGAAAGGGATAATGCCTCCATATCAAATTCATCTTCCTTAAATTTGTCAAATTCAAAGAAAGACACTTCTACAAGTTTGCATGTCAATTCAAGTAAGTGTACACAGCAGAAAGAAATAAGCTCTAACAATCTGGATATCTGTGCTAGAAGTGAAATTGTTCAAGATGTAGTTAGACAATGCCCCCCTCAGAATGGTTTGATACATGGGACAGTTGCTTCAAGTACTGTTTCCAAAGGACACATCAGATTTGATTCTGATGACAGTGAGTCACCCTTAGAACAAAGTTTTTCAAATCGTGAAAAAGAAAATTGCATTGAAACTCCACTTCTAGGTGATAAAAGTACAGTAGATTGTAATATTTCAGCAGCAAATAGATTGAGTCCTGCAGATACTTTAGTACGACCAAATCATTTGATACAAGGCTCTAAGTGGCAAACAGAAAATGGTGAAGGATATATGACTAGTAAAAGAACTCAAAGAAACCAGTCGAGAGAGGCAAATTCAGAAGGATATAACAAAGATCCAGCAAACGTCAAACCAATGGAATACAGCAGTCACAAGGAAGAAAATATTGCACAAGAGCATGAAGTCAAAAAAAAGGTTTTTAGTTTTAAGTCAATATTTTGAGATTAATTTACCATAACTTTAGTAACACTGTCAGTCTAAAGTACTGGCAGGGCTGGTTATTGTCCTGAACAAAACCTAAGAAGCTAAAATAAAGTCATGAAGTTAACTACCATAAATCAAATAGTAATACCTAACTATAGAAGGGTACCTAGGTGTTAAACATTCAAAATTTTTTATCTCATCATAAAATGCTACAATTTTCTAATAGTTAATTTAGGAACAAATAATGGTATTCAATTTAAAAAGCAGTTAAGGTTCAGAAATCATATGATTTTTAAATGATTTGATTTTATTAATAATATAATTACATTTAGATAATAATTTGATAAATACCTTATTTAACGTCAATTGGAAAGGAGGTGGTTGCCCATTTTTCCTACCCAGGCTAATGGTTAATCACTCAACAGTTCAGATCTGGGTGTAAAAGTCACATTTGTAGAAGGAGAAAATTGGTAGTGACTTGAAAATAATATAATAATAATTTTTATAGTGTCTTGAATGCAACGTCACAGTCTGCGAAACACGTTTTAGGTAGAATAGTAAAGCTCTGCTGGTCTTGTCTTGTCTTTCTCTAGCTAGTTAGATTCTGTTAGTTAAATGTACAGTCTAGTCCACTACATTTTGAACACTCAGTACTTTAAAAATATTTATAAGAATAATTTTAAAGTTTTGTTTGGAATATCATATTCAGCAGGTTAGTCCAAGGAAAGACTACAGCCTCTTCACTCCACTCCATGGCCCACCTCGTGCAGGAGACAGAATTGCATTTAAGGTACGTTTTTTCAGACGACACTACATTAATTATTTTTGATTATTTTTATTCTGGGAAAGAAAGTGTAGTATATTCTAGGTCTCATAAAAATGAAAAATACTGGGTTCCCAAACTTCTAAGGCCTTGACCATCATTAACAAGATGGTTTACTAATTATTATTGTTTTTTATTGTAATTTAATGGCAATTTTTATTTATCCTGATTATTTATTTTGTTTAGGTTGAGGCAAGCTATTCAATCTAACCGTTATCTGTCTAGTAGCTGAAACCAGCTGACCAATGTTTTTGTTGTTGTTTTCATATACTTAAAAACAAACAGCACCGTTTTCTGCTTTCAGTGACGTTTCTCTAAATAATTAAAGGAGCTTTTCTGTGTCGTGGTTGAAATTCCTTAGTTAGGAAACCCAGTTGATCATTTACAGGTCGTAGTGAATTTGACTGATTGTACTTTCAGTGGTCAGTGAACTTACACAAGTACAAATTGAGTTTTGTTCCATGTCTTATTTTTTATGATGTGGAAATAAGTTTTGGGTCTTTAGTAGAAGCCAGCACATGTTTCCTTAATGTGCACTTTTTGACGATTGTCTTCAAAAATGTTATTCTCTCTCTATAGTAGTTAGCTAAGTTATTTGAGGATGCAGAGCCATGATTTTCGAAATTACCTTGGTGACCATGGATCCAGATTCTCTTCCTTATATTTCTAGCTAGATACGTTTGCACTTGCGTGTTTTGTTAGTACCCTGGTACTTAGTACCTTTAATTCCCTTTGATCTCATTAGCCTCAGCCGACTGGTTATCAAGCCCGAGACCATCTTCCAATACATTACTGTAGCTCATAACCTTCCTTGCAGAATTGTTGTGTTATTATGTCATCACTGATGCTGTGCAGTAGCTTACCACATTGGAAGATTGTGAAATAATATGAATTTGGTCTATTTGCTCACTCAAAATATTCAAAATTTGATTTTAGATTTTGGAGATGTCATCTTCATACACTCCCGAATTATCCAGTTACAAGGTAGTATCGTTTAAATTGTTTACTTCATGTAAGATAAAACATTAATGTTGATGATCCCCAGCTTAGCTGAAGTTAACCAACTGTAGTTATACATGGTTATAGTAATTTTAGGTATGTCATCCAACAGGTCTTGATCATAAGCTAAATCCTTTACGAGCCTAATGGTCCATGGAGCCGGCGCTTATCTCCGGTTTCTGTAGTGTTAAGCGGATGAGAGTCTTTGACTCCCCCTGGACGGGACAC